>CM053028.1:447947724-448077724 GCA_028564925.1 Lithobates sylvaticus | reverse complement strand
AGTCAGCAGCTAAAAAAAAAAGTCGCTGCTGACTTTTAAAAAGTACACTTACCCTCCCAGGGCGCCCGCGATGTCGTTGGTGGAGGCCGAGATGTCCCTCGGCTGTCCGGATCCAGCGCCGCCATCCTGAGTAAGGGAAACGGCTTCTCGTTTCCTACTGCGCATGCGCAAGTCGGTGCGCGGCCTACTGCGCATGCGCGAGCCAGCGCGCGCCCAACTGCGCATGCGCGAGTCGTATTTGTGAATGGGGAACGCGGTGTGTTGTGGGACACAGTTCCCACAACACACCGCGCCCCATTCACCTGAAGACGGAAGAAGAGAAGATCACTGCAGCGCTGGAGGAGGCAGATTAGGACGATCTGCCTAGCAACAGCCATTTCTGGTAAGTAAAAAAAAAAAAATTTTTTTTTTTTTTAAATTGTTACTAACTTTCTCCCAAGTTTTTATTTTCAGGGTGTCCCACCACTTTAATACCTTATACAGCGCACTTCCAGTTTCTTGTCTGGTCATTAGCCTAGGCTTATGACATCATGCACAGCTCTCTCTCTAACTCCCGTGAGAGTTTGCCAGCAAGGAAGGGGGGATAAGTCATAAGAGGGCAAATGAGAGCTGCAGAGCTGGAGGTGTGCCTCTGTGTGTCTGTGTAAATCCAGGAAGTAAACAGGCAGCAGCGACAGCTGCCCACAGTTAAAATGGATGCAGCCAGACTCAGTGGAGGGAGATTTGTGCAGCATATTTGGTTACAGAATAACAGTATATATAAAATAATATGCAAAGTGGTTGGAGGGAAGCTTCAGAATGGCAAAGATGTTTTTATTACAAATTTTGGGAGCAGACTGCAGTTTCTCTTTAAGTTTCTTGTTTTTTCACAATACTGTGAAATTACACAATACCAGTGGTCGCCAACCTTTCAGACCTCACGGACCACTTAACTCACAATTTTTAATCCTGTGGACCTCTAACATGAATTTTACAGGCCTTATACACACAATGAAAAAAAATCTACCGTATATACTCGAGTATAAGCCGAGTTTTCCAGCACATTTTTTTGTGCTGAAAGTGCCCCCCTCGGCTTATACTGGAGTCAAGCACTTTTCTGCAGCAAAAAAAAAAAAATTTCCGACCCGACTTTGGGGCCCCGTATCTCGGGGCCACTTGGGTCTAGGAATCCCAAATTTGAGATACGGGGCCCCAAAGTCGGTTCAGAAAATGTCATTCTCTGCTGTAGAAAAGTGCTTGACATTTTCTGACCCCAATTTGGGGCCCCATATCTCGGGAACACTTGGAGCTAGGAACCCCAAATTTGGCATTCAAACCCAGTTGAACTAGCACTACAACATATCCAAAGATGGGGTTCCTAGCACTAAGTGGCCCCGAGATACAGAGCCCCAAAGTCGGTTCAGAAAATGTCATTCTCTGCTGCAGAAAAGTGCTTGAGATTTTCTGACCCGAATTTGGGGCCCCATATCTAGGGGACACTTGGTGCTAGGAACCCCAAATATTGTATTCCAACTCAGTGGAATTAGCACTACAACATATCCAAAGATGGGGTTCCTAGCACTAAGTGACCCCGAGATACAGGGCCCCAAATCGGTCAACTGGGCACAGTTAGGCTGCAAATGGGCATCGTTGACCCTCTTTTCCACTTACAGTAGCTGCGCATTTCTCACCCTAGGCTTATACTCGAGTCAATAAGTTTTCCCAGTTTGTGGTAAAATTAGGTGCCTCGGCTTATATTCGGGTCGGCCTATACTCGAGTATATACGGTAAATATATAACTCGCACTGAGGAAAAACAAAATTAGACGTGAATGAAGCTGCTATACACAAAGTGCTACACACTTGAACATAATAAAATAAATAATACAGCGCTTAACAAACATGTGTCCATATAAGTGAAAACAAATAAACAATGATATATAATATGTAACAAAAGTCCATGTGAACCGTGGAAATAATAAACTAAAAAGGTGCTTCACATCCAAAGTGTAAAGTTGCAGGGGATATTTTCATTTTTATTATTATTAAGCGCTGTATAATTTATTTTATTATACACACAATGCTCTGGCTCTCTGTCCTCAACAACCCCCCCCCCACCGCACTCTGCATACTGCTTCCTTATACACACAATGTTCCGACTTTATGCCCACCTCCCCCTCTGCCTCCCTGCACTCTTCATCACACTGCTGCCCTACACAGACTCATCATTGGATCTCACCTCTTAATCCAGCCATGTGCTCGAGCTTTGGGTTCCCTCCCACAGTCTGTGATCAGCGCTGCCTTGGAAGTCCCCTCCTCCACCTCCCGCTCTCTGCACTACTCCCAGCACCTCCCTCTGAGCTCACAGGAGACGGGACCACAGAGGTGTTGGGTATCAATGCGCCATGACAGTAGTAAGTGTCAGAGCGCATTGAGAGCAACACTAGAAACAACATTGGGCGGTATACATCTGCCACAATGTTGATTTGCTGCAGAACCCCTAGGGACCACCAACATTTTCTCGTGGACCATCAGTGGTCTACGGACCACTGGTTGGTGACTGCTGCACTATACAATCTGATTGTACAATGTTATTTAGACCTGCCATCAATTAAATAGGACCTGCCAGATTTGATATTAATTGAATGTATTGTTTAGGTTTGGTAACTCTGATGCCCCTCACGCATTAAAATATGACCATTTACACTTTAGCTTTTTGCCAGCAGATGGCAGAAAAATCCAGTATAAAAAATGCTCAATCAGCTGCGTATTTATGCTTGCATGTATGTATGCACGTTCATGTGTGTTTATGCGCATAAGATGTATGCATGGAATTTCATTCAAATAGCCAGTACATTCATTTGTTGTAGTCATTAGCCTGCAATTATGCACATATGTCGGCTTGGCAATTATTTTTTTGCTCCTAATCGCTGTTCTAAATACGAGTATAGATGCCACAGTGTGCATGGACAGATTGGCTAATAATGAGCTGTGTTTAGATAGTATATAATAAAAGCAAAAGAAAAACACTTCTAAAAGCGGAATTTTTTTTTTTTATGCCCATGCCCATTTTTCTGCCCAGCCTTAAGAAATTGTACAGTCAGATTGTATAGTGCATGGCCATCTTAGCATAAATTGTTAAATCAGAGTCCAATACACTGATTGACCTAAAGGCCTATTCATATCTATGTGTTTTGAGGAAGCAAATATTATGTGCGTGTTTTTATTTGTAACATTTGACTTGTTATGTATTTTTAGATGTTGTTAAATTGTGCTTTGCATTAAATTTTTTTTTTAAATAAGTGTTTCCTTCATTTTTTTTAATTTAGAACTCCTACTTGTCTGCAAAATAGTTCCAAACTTCAATATGATATGGACTGGTTTTTGGTTATCTATAGATTACTGGTGTTAAAGCGGACCATGAACCTAAACATAAATAACAACTATATGGTAGCCCCTTCCACCATTAAATAGGAAGGTGTACATATATATAAAAAAACAAAAACAAAAAAAGAATAGAAAAAACAAAAAAAAACAAAAACAAAACAGATACATAAGTTACTCCCCAGCATGACAGCACAAACACCTAGGTCCCTGATGCCCAACCTGCATCCCTTCAGCACTTAGGCCCCTTTTAGACGGGCATTCCGTAGGCATTCAGGTCTGTTTTTCAGTCGAATCTGATTGGATGGTTTATTCATCCCTATGTAAAGGCAGGGGTACACTGACTTGTGTCCATTTGCACCGGCCTACCTCCAGGTCCGATTGGGACTGCTAAAAAAAAAAAAACAGAAACAGAAGAGGATCCATCCTTTTCTATTTATGTGGATCAGATGGGAGGTAGCTGGGTGTAAATGGACAGCAGAGTCCGTTTACTTCTGGCCTCCCATAGTGCAGAGTGGACTGTGCCTGTGCCCACTCTGTACAAACAAATGCCGCGTACACACGAGCGGACTTTTCGACAGCAAAGGTCCGACAGAACGAATCCGTCGGACAATTCGATCGTGTGTGAGCTCCATCGGACTTTTGCTGTCGAATAATTCGACAGACTTTAGAAATAGAGCATGTCTTAAATTTTCCCCTCGGAACTCCGCTGGACCCAGTTCCTATCGAAAAATCAGTTCGTCTGTGTGCTAGTCCGACGGACAAACAACGACGCTAGGGCAGCTATTGGCTACGAACTTCCTTATTGTGGATATCCTAGTCTGGTCGTGCGTCATCACGTTCGAATCCATCAGAATTTTTAACAGAAAAATTTTATTAAAGTTTCAACACGAAAACAAACAGAACAAAGTGCAGTGATACATCCTCACAAGGTAAAAGAATACATTACATATACAGCGTGGTGTTACAGTAGCCAAGCAAAAGCATAATTTCCACTTTACAATATGTTAGGTTAGGTATAGGATGGGGGAAAGACCCCCAGTTCCCTGTACAGGGATATGCACCAATAAGGGGATATATCTATTGACTCCGGCATGAATCCCCAATTTATTGCTCACAGTGCGATTATTTATTACATTGCGGTCTATAGCCATGCACAGTTCTTGTGCATTCTCCAGTTTTGTCCTATGCCTACGTGAAAACATATGCTCCAAGTTAGTCCAGGGGAAGTCTCCTCTCACGGACCCAAGCAGCCCATATTTTGTCGAATTTCTGTGGGCAGTTGCTCCCAAGATATGTCAGTTTATACAGCGGCAGCGCTTGATCAACAAGCGTCTGCCACTGTAGAACCGTGGGAGGGGCGGGTTTATTCCAGCACAGCATTATTGCTTTCCTCACGTAGAAAGCTGTGTAGAAGACGAACAGCTTCTTAGCTTGAGGGGCTTCTAACGTGTCACATATTCCCAGCAGTAAACATTTGGGGTCGCAAGTCACTTTAACCTTACCTATAGTGTTGATTACGTCTACTACCCCCCTCCAGAACCCTTCAAGGCGCTGGCAGGACCATACCGTATGGAAAAAAGTGCCAATGTCTACGTCGCATCTACGGCAGGTCGGTTGTCTGTCTTGGTAGATTCTGGCCAATCTGTCAGGGGAGTAATAGACCCGGTGTATAAATTTCAGTTGAGCGAGGCGGTCTCTAGAAGAGACCATTAAAGGTAGAAATTGCTGAATACCCTCTTCCCAGTCGTCGTCCGCCAAGGAAGGTATATCTGCTTGCCATGCGTCAAATAGTTGGGTGACTTTCGATGTGTCTAGGCCAGCAAGGATGGCATAAAAGTCTGAGAGTGTGCCCCTTGCGTCCGACCCGCCCAACAGTGTTTCAACTGCGTTCACCTCTAGACGTACAGGGCCCTTAAATTGGGCCTGGAAGGTGTGCTTCAGTTGAAAATACCGAAACAGCATATGGTTGGGAAGGTTTTTGGAAGTCTTAAGCTCATCAAAGTACAGTAGTCTACCATTCGTCACTATGTCGTTTAGGGCCTTTATCTCCAAATGGGCCCATAGCACTGGGTCTGGGATAGTTGCGAAGTGGGGCAGTCTAGGGTTGCCCCACAGGGGGGTGTGGGGAGACCATGTACCCTCCGTTTGTAGCTTAGATTTGACAGTGTCCCATACCTTCAGAGTCGTCCGCATAGGGATTGTGACCCTACCATTGGACCGGGGTCCACGATGGATCAGGTTCCTAAGTTCTGTATATGATCCCAGTAATGCTGCTTCTAGTGTGGCGGCCGGGTTTGCCGGTGTGTCCGCCAGCCACCATCGCATCGTGACCAGGATCACGGCCCAGTAGTACTTGAGTAGGCAGGGAAGGGCCAGGCCCCCTATAGAGATTGGAAGTTGTAGTGTTGTTTTTGCTATCCTAGGGGTCCCCCCAAGCCAAAGGAACGTAGTGAGTATGCTATCTACTTTCTTAAAAAATGATATCGGGATGTGTGTAGGTGATTGACGAAACAAGTATAAGAACTTAGGGAGAATGGACATTTTGACAAGGTTGACCCTGCCAACTAGGGTGAGGGGTAGTGTCTTCCATGCCGCACATTTCTCGACTAGAGAGGAGACTACCGGGTTAAGGTTGTATTTGATATATTGTGACGGGTCTTTTTGGATAATCACTTCCAAATACTTGAATTGAGAGACCAGTTTTAGAGTTGCATTCGGGATATGAGTGGTCCCTGACTGGGATAGGGGGAAAAGTACCGACTTGTCCCAGTTTACACATACTCCTGAGTACCTACCAAATTCATCAATGATGGCCAGGGCCGCTTCCAGTGAGTTCCCATCGTTCCTGAGATACAATAAGGTATCGTCGGCATAGAGGGAGACCCTTTCCTGGACTGGGCCAATGGGTATCTATATCGCCTGCGTCTATCTAGCAAGGTTACTCTGTGGTATAACAAGGAAGCTGAGACTTCTGCAGTGTATAGTTGTGCGTTTTACTAACAAAAACTGCTGTACAAAACTATTACAATCTTAGGAATACAATACAAGACTGACAGATATCTATAACAAGCAAAATGCCTAGAAAATAGAACAGCCTAAAGTCTAACAGTACAAATACATTTAAAAGGGTTACTTAACTTCTGTTACTGAATGTTCATGATCTCCAATTGGCAATATTTCTTCTTAGAGACCAGGTTCTGTTCTTGTACCATGAGCGGCTTCTTCTGATCTTCAAAGCATGATGATGTGTGTCCTGATGTTACAGCATGATGTTCCAGTCTCTCTGTGTCTCTACCCATCCATTTTATACCCCTGTTTGTTGACCAAAGCTAACAACCCACTAACAATCATTCTTTTCAGGTTGAGAGACTCTCCAAACCTGTTTACTGTAGCTGACGAGACAATGGGCTAACTAACCATTGTCTCCTCAAACGAAATCCTGTCATCAATATAACAGTCATTGTTTTTCAGGTTGAGAGACCCTCCAAACCTGTTTACTGTAGCTTTTTTTTTTTCTTTCAGACTCCATATCATTACTAATAAAACTCATTCTAAACATTAATTTTCCTTGAATGCAACCCCTCCAATTTCTGTCATTGAGAAGATGTTTCAGTCTTTTAACTTTAAAAAAAGTTCATTAGAAAGTCCATCCTAGGGACTGTACTATGTCTGCAGTCCATAAAGTTCTGTAGAAACAAGTTCAGGTATGTAATACATCAAAGGCCTTGCTCTCCACAGCTCTTGCGATCTTTCTTCATTCTTTCCATCTTGTAATCATTTTTCTCTGGTCTTCCTATGGATCAAATCGGAGACAGCCTGTGGAGTGGAAAACAAAGCGGATTATCTGTTCCCTCTAATAATACATAAACAGTAGATCCAGGCCCTTCAGCTACGATCTCTCCTCTAAATGGCTTCTTGCCTGGATATCTGACTAACACTTTGCCCCCTGCCTGTACCCACTTCTGACCCTCCCAAAGAACATCAATAGGGAGGAGAGGAAATATACTGATATTTCCCAGATCACTGCTGTTTATTTTGGAAGGTTTTATGTTATGTAGCCTCACTTTCCACTCTTGCTGAGAAGTATCCACTAACCAGTCAGAGTCCCAGCCACTGTCTTGAAGCTCATCTGCCAATGCAAATATAACTTCAAACCTTCCTGCCAGATTCCCTCTCATTCCTAGATAGGCTTCAGCTTCAGATACGTCACTCTTGGTTTCTATGTCATGGGAAGCAGTAACATGGTATCTGTTAAGCCCTGTTTTTTCGGGAACCTTACATAAATACTGAACTCTGCACTCCAGCTGTGGAATCTGTGCCCCAGCCCCTACCATCCTCTCATATGGTGTGCTTTTGGCTATTGGCCTAGAATTTAACAACATGACTGCGTGTGTGAGGACCCGATCCCACCCCCTTAGTGTATGTGTGGGTGTAAGTTTGCGTATCTGGTCCTTCAATAGCCCGTTGTATCTTTCAATCAAACCAGCTGCCTGTGGATGGTATGGGATGTGGCACAACCAGTACACTCCAGAATCTTTGGCCCACTGCTGTACTGTTGATCCGGTGAAGTGTGAGCCGTTATCACTTTGGACTTGCTTGGGACAACCATAAGCAACGACAAGTTTCTGTAGCAGTTGAAGCGTTGCGGCTTGATCTGCACGTTTGCAAGGATGAACAAGCATAAGTCCTGAATAGGTGTCCACTGCAGTGCAACAATATCTCAGTCCATTGTTTCCCCGGGGCAGGGGACCGATGAAGTCAATCTGCCATATCTCTGCAGGCCTCTCACCCCTCTTAATCGACCCGGTGGAGTACTTTTGTAATGGCCATTGTCGCACTTCTCCACACACTGTACAGTTCCCTATTACAGTCTTTATCATGTCCATGGATATAGGCAAGCCTCTCTGCTGTGCCCATTCATATGTTGCTTTCTGACCCAAATGTCCAGATTGCTTGTGGGCCCAGTTGGCCAAGTTCATCAAGACAGGATCAATTGGCACAACTGCCTTCACTTTGGCGATTTCATCTGCAACTCTGTTATAGTTCTCAAAGTCTGGGACTAGGGGCACATGTGCATCAACATGCCCCACTTTTATGGTGCGCGAGTGAGCTTCCTTCCAGATGTAGTCCCAGACTTCCTTGCCTCCCCACACCACCTTTCCATGAATCATCCATTCATTGGACTTCCACGTGGGCATCCAAGTTGTCAGTCCTTTAAAAACCGCCCAGCTGTCAGTGTAGATAGTGAGATGGGAAGAAGGATCCTCCTGAAGCGTCATCACTACAGCTTTCAACTCTGCATACTGGCTGGACCCTCCAATTCCGGTCTCCTGCAGGACTGTGTCTGTACTTGGGTTGTAGGCTGCTGCTGTCCATTTACGCCCAGACGAGGCAACTATGGCTGAACCATCAGTGAACCATGCTGACTGCTTCATGTCTTCTGACAGAGACTCAAAGGGTGGAGCCTCTTGAATGGGGGATGACTGCAGCACAGGAATTTCTTCTTCTGGCTGGGTGCTGGTAAAAGTAACAAGCCCTGCCAACTGTTTTGAAATGTCTCTAACATCCCCAGCTGCAATACCCCCTCTTTCTTGAAGGTACCACTTCCATTTCATGTGTCTGGTTCTGAGCTACAGCTGCTCTAGTGATCAGTCCATTATCTCTCACCCATCCTGCTATTGGCAATGCAGTATGGATGGTGACTGTGTCCTTTCCTGTAATGGGCTCTACATGTTGAAGTGCTGTGTAGGCCCCAAACAGGTACTTCTCTAGGGGCGTGTATCTCTTCTGTGCCCCTGTCAGTTGTTTGGACCAAAATCCAATGGGTATTGCTCTTAGTCCTTTCTTTTCATTTGGCTGCCACAGACTCCAAGATATGGTACCATTCTGCTCCACTACATCCAGCTGAAATGGTACTCCTTGTCTCACGGGTCCTAATCCCTGATGCTGCAAAATAGCTTCTTTAGCAGCCAGGAATGCAGTCCGCTGCTCTGAACCCCATGAGAACTCAGTCTTTTTCCGGGTGACATTATATATAGGCCTCAGAATCAGTCCAAGATGTGGGATGAACGATCTCCAGAACCCCACAACTCCAATGAACTTCTGTGCCTCCTTTTTGGTAGTAGGGGGCGACAGCGCCTGGATAGTTTGCACAACTGTCTCTGGAATTTTCCTCTGTTGCCCAGTCCACATCATTCCTAGGAATTTCACCTCTGTGGTAGGTCCTTGGACTTTGTCTCTGTTGATAGCCCACCCTCTGTTCTCCATGTGATGTATCAGCAGGTGCAGTGCTTCAGTTACATCTTCTTTTGTTCCAGAGATCATGATGTCATCAATGTAGTGAAACACAGCGACTTTCAAATTCAGGGTGCTTAAATCTCGGGCAATCAGTCCATGACAAATCGTTGGAGAATGAAGATAGCCTTGCGGAAGGACAGTGAAAGTGTACTGGCGGCCGTCCCACACCATAGCAAACTGGTCTTGACACTCTGGGTCTATTAAAATCGAAAAGAAAGCATTAGCCAGGTCTATCACAGCATGATATTCTCCTGCATCTTTAGCAATTTTTTCAACAATTGAGATCATATCTGGTACAGCTGACTTCAATGGAGGTGCCACTTTGTTTAGACCTCTGTAATCCACAGTCATTCTATATGTCCCATCAGGCTTTTTTACTGGGAACACCGGAGACGAGAAAGGACTTACAGCAGGTCTAAGGATCCCTACTCTCAACAGTTCTTGAATAGTCTCCCCAATTTCTTTGTGGCCTCCAGGAAGTCTGTACTGCTTGAGACAGACTGGCTTCTCTGGTGGAGGAATGTAGACAGGGGTCCATTTTGCATGACCTCTGACCACAGCCTTCACCGCCCTTACCAGATACGCTTTATCAGGATACCCGAATGTGAATGTACATCTTTCAGTCTGAATTGACTGACCTTGAAGTACATCCATCCCCAGAATATTTTCGGGTAACTCTGATACCAAAACATTTGTCATAAATCCTGATCCCTTGCCAATAGCCAATTTCACTCGTATCCTAACTGCTGGTGTAGTTTGCCCTCCCAAACCTTCTACATAAATCAATTCTCCTTTGTGATGGGAAGGATTTCCTTGCAAAAGTGTAACTTCGGCTCCGCTATCAACTAAAGCCATTACATGTGTAGGAGAAGATGACTTCCCCCACCATACAGTGACAGGTGCATATGGGCGTCGGTCTCCTGCTGTCACTGTCCTCACGGCTATTACAGGAGACTCACCTTCCCTTCATAAAGGATAAGGAACCTCCCAATCCCCTTTTCTGATTCTCTCTAACTCCTCCCCAGGATAAAGGGATTTGGGTTTGTGTTCACGTTCAGTTTTGGGAATTGGTTTGGGGCTAACAGGAGGGGTCTGTTCTGTTTCCTCTAAGTCTAGGCTGATGTTATCTTCACTAGGAGTAGTGTTTCTAACCCTGACAGTTTTACCTACTAAATCTTTCCACCTCTTCAGCATTTCTGCAGTAGAAATGCCATCTATCTCATCTTTAGGTACTCCTGCCTTTAATAGGTCCACCCACATTTCTTTCCTAGAAATAACTAGCCTGGTTTTCTCTTCACCTCCTGTCTTCTCTACCCCATTCCCTTTCTTCTCTGTTCTTTTCTGCTTGTATTCTTCCTGTCTGGCCTTGACCTTATCTACTGCCCTGACAGGTTTTGTTCTAGTCTCCTCTAGCTCCCCCAACTGGCTTAAAAGGGTTGTAGCTTCATGAATCTTGCTGTTTAATCCCAGGCCTCCCAACAAGGACAATAAGGGAGCCCTGAGATTAAATGGCGCAGACTTCATCAGCTTAGAGCGCAGAGCAGACGTAAAGGGTTCCATATCTGGACCCATCCATTCTGGAAACGTATTTAATCCGGTTATACAACCCATCTCACGTAACCTGGAAATACCTTCTGCTATTGATCTCCAGGAGTAGGTATTTTCCAGGTCAGTAGGACTAGAGTATACTCGGACTATTCCATCTCTCACGAGGTCTAACAGTGAAAAATTCACGCTAAACTCTCGGGCTTTTCGCATTGCCTGACGCAATTGTGGATCATGAACACTCCCATAGTCACTGCTTCCTTACCTGACAAAACAACACTGTCTGCTCCTTCATCCCATAAGCGTAGGAGCCAACTCACTAGAGGCTCCCCAGACCTTTGTTTGTATTGTTTTGCCAGCTCATGGAGTTCAGTTTGTGTAAACTCCCGTACTTCTTCAAATTCAACATCTCTGGGGTTGCGATAATGCACCTCCCCATTTGCCATATCCTCTCTATCATGTTGCCGTTTTCTATGCTTAGTAATGAGAGGTCTGGCATACTTTTTCTTTCGCACTAGCAGATCATCATGCGAAACATCAAACTCTATCTCCTCATCCTCACTATCATTTGAGGAGAGCACATCCTCACAGTCCCAATTTTGGGATGTGACAATGGCACGCACCCTGGCTTTACTAACAGGTTTACGGCCCTTCCTTTTCCTTAAGGCATTAATTGATTTGGTCATGAGGGCTGCACACCGCTCTTGCAAATCATCAGCCCGACTAGCAGTTGAACGTACACACTCTGAAGCAACTGCTAGCTGGTCTTTTAATACCTTAACTTCTGCCTCTGCCTTCTCCTTTCTATGTGATTCGATGTAAAATGCGTGAAGAAAATACCATCCGAATTTGGACACCGTTCTCTTCTCTTTTTTACTTAAATCCAACCCCTTAAGGCTAAAATCTACAAAATGATCTGAGACTTTATCACCCCAAGTCAGCTTCAAGGGAGAAGCATACTTCACAATTTCTTTAGCAAGAGGCTCCCACTCATTGTCTCTGGCCCAGATAGGTAAGCTGCACACCTCCTTCTGGTCACCAGGACTCTCTGCAGCCTTGCTTTTCCTAAACAGCTTACGCAGCATTTTACCTAGCACAAGCTACACACTACAGAAAAAACAGCTCTGCTTCAATTGAACTATAGCACAGTCACGGCCGAGCCCCCAAATATATCGCCTGCGTCTATCTAGCAAGGTTACTCTGTGGTATAACAAGGAAGCTGAGACTTCTGCAGTGTATAGTTGTGCGTTTTACTAACAAAAACTGCTGTACAAAACTATTACAATCTTAGGAATACAATACAAGACTGACAGATATCTATAACAAGCAAAATGCCTAGAAAATAGAACAGCCTAAAGTCTAACAGTACAAATACATTTAAAAGGGTTACTTAACTTCTGTTACTGAATGTTCATGATCTCCAATTGGCAATATTTCTTCTTAGAGACCAGGTTCTGTTCTTGTATCATGAGCGGCTTCTTCTGATCTTCAAAGCATGATGATGTGTGTCCTGATGTTACAGCATGATGTTCCAGTCTCTCTGTGTCTCTACCCATCCATTTTATACCCCTGTTTGTTGACCAAAGCTAACAACCCACTAACAATCATTCTTTTCAGGTTGAGAGACTCTCCAAACCTGTTTACTGTAGCTGACGAGACAATGGGCTAACTAACCATTGTCTCCTCAAACGAAATCCTGTCATCAATATAACAGTCATTCTTTTTCAGGTTGAGAGACCCTCCAAACCTGTTTACTGTAGCTGACGAGACAATGGACTGTTGCTAGCTACCCATTCTTTACTCAAACCAAATCCTGTCATCAATGTAACAGTCATTCTTTTCAGTCTGACAGACACTCTCAACCTGTTTGCTGTAGCTGACGAGACAATAGCCGCTTAATGCTATCTAACACCATTGTATGAAAACAGCATTTGTTTGAGAATTCTACTCAAACCAGAGAATCTGATCAACTAAACTTGTAATTTCTCCCATGTAATGTTAGGTCTGATGTATAAAAAATCATATTTTAACAAACGCAACACAGTATCCCACACTCCGCTTCAGATGAGCGCAGTAGGATAGCCATAGGCTCAATGGTCAGGGCAAGCAGAGTCGGGGACAGGGGACATCCCTGTCTCGTGCCTCTGCTGAGTGAGAAAGGTATAGATATATTAGCTCCCGTTCGGATTCTAGCCTTCGGAAACCTGTACAGTGCCTGGATCCAGGAAATAAAGTTAGGCCCAAAGCCGAACCTGCCTAGTACCTCCCACAGATATGTCCACTCCACCGAATCAAAGGCCTTTTCGGCATCTAGCGAGGCCACTAGATCCGATGGAGTGAGACAATCAGTGGCGGCCAGGACTGTGTGTAGCCTCCGGAGGTTAATGTCCGTGCCCTTACCGGGCATAAATCCAGATTGGTCTTCGTGAATGAGAGAGAGGATAACATTGTTGACCCTATTTGCCAGGACTTTGGTGAGTACCTTAACATCCACATTAAGTAGAGAAATTGGCCTGTACGAGGTGCAGTATTCGGGGTCCTTGCCAGGTTTGGGAATCACAACGATAATCGTCTCAGTCATTGATTCGGGGAGGGAGCCTCCCTCCAACGCCCTGGTCATTATACTGTGTTACTACCTGTTCACTGTATTGTTTATAGAACTCGGTCGGTAAGCCGTCTGTCCCCGGAGTCTTCCCTGCCTGCAAACCACCAAGTGCATGTTGTACTTCTTCGACAGTTATTGGCTCATCTAGGCTGCATCTGCTAGTGTCGGTGAGGCGGGGGAAGTCTATTCTGTCAAGAAATTCTTTCAGGTCTGTCTGTGTGTATTGTGCTCTAGAGGAGTATAGTGAGCGGTAATAAGCAGCAAACCTGTCATTAATAGCCCGAGGTTCAGTTAGCACTGCCCCTTGGTCGTCCCTAATCCTAGCTATGGTAGCTGAGGAACTCTGTTCCTTTGCCAGCCAGGCCAGCAGGTGGCCGGTCTTTTCCCCTTGTTCGAAAATTCGCTGGGTTTGCGATAGTTGGCGTTTGTTGGCCTTAGCAGTGCGCAGCAGAACCACCTCGCGGTAGGCCGCTTGCATATCAAGGCGGGTGAGCGGGTTTTGGGTCTGTGTATATTGGGCCTCTAGGTTGCTTGCCTTACTCTCTGCCTGCTCCACCGTTATAGCTGCGTTCCTACGGGCTCTGGCTATGGAGGATTGATAGCAACCCCTAACATATGCCTTAAATGCGTCCCATGTCGCATCTAAGGATGCCGTGTGCGCATTCAGCCTCCAGTACTCAGCAATAAGAGTGGACATTTCAAAGTCAATCGTGGGGTCAGCTATCCAATACCGGGACAGACGCCACACCCTCTCTGAGGTGGGGGTAGACGTCTGGATGCAACACAACATGGGAGCATGGTCAGATATGCCTCGCGGCAACATTTCGGTTCTGCTTATCCTCCTCAATATTCCTTCACTAGCATACATTAGGTCTATGCGGGACATGGAACGGTATGACGCGGACTGGCAGGTGAACGCACGCACCCCTGGGTGCTTCCACCTCCAGACGTCCGTCAGCCCGTATAGGGAAGCCCATCTGGACAGGGGTGACTCAGTGGCCGTGCCTGATGTGAGCTTGTCCAAGGCTGGACTTGGGAGTATATTGTAATCACCTGCAATTAAAACATTGTCTGTTGTATATGAAGCAATTATGGGTACCAGGTTTTTAAGCAAGGACATATTGGCTGGGGGTGGGATATAGACACCAATAATCAGCATTTCCAATGTATTCACTATAGCATGTACCAAAACGTATCTACCCCCTGGGTCAAGTTTAACATCTAGGAGTTCAAACGTTACTGATTTGTGTATCAGGATTCCTACTCCCCTGGCATAACAGGAGTAGGCAGCATGATAGTATTTACCCACCCATGGTTTTTTGAGGCATAAGGCTTTTTTACCCACCAGGTGGGTTTCTTGCAGGATACAGATGTGGGGGTTGTGTTGTTTAAGAAAGGACATCACCAAGGACCGCTTGATTTTATCATTGAGGCCCCTAGTATTCCAAGATATTATCCGTAGGGTCGCCATCACGTAGCTTGTTGCATAGAATCAACTGGCCAATAGGGAACCCCATGACCTAGGGGGGTAATCCTTCCTTTGATCCCGTCCCACCAGTATGTGACCGTGCCGTCACCCAGCCACCCACCACGCACCCAATATCCATGGGTTATTTCTAACTGCTCCCCTTTGGGAAGACCACTGCATTGAGACACAAAAGAAAAGAGAAAGATGGCGAAGAGAAAGGGAGAAAGAAGTAAACAAAAAATAGAGAAAAGGCGAGGCCTAAGAAACAGAAAGAGAGAAACATAAACCTTAGAGAAGGTATAACCAAGGCTAGTAACACAGCCAGTATCCCATCCCCCCCACCCCCCACAGCCATGGAGAAAAGGGAACCCCATGGAGTGTTTTACCCTGAAACCGTTAACCCCTAACTCTGACTAGGAAGGTCTCCTATGGGGCCGCGCCCAAGCTATGACCCGAGACCTTATACCTTAAACCGTGCAATCGTCGGGTCTGCACCCACGAGCACCAGTAGAAAAAATCAACAAACATGTACCGGGAACATATAACATGTCCTCCCTCCCACATCAAAAAAGAAAGGTCCCACATAACCACAACATATCACTTATTCGCCCCCTTCCCCAGGGAGGGACGGGGGAACCTCATCCACTCCCAGATCATATCAGGTTGGTGTGTTTTGTCAGAACCCTTCAACCCGCAACCACATGTAGTTGCCTGCCCGCTCCCCCTCCCCCCGTCACAGTTACCACATTCCCCCCCACCTGAAGGTAAGTCCCTTTGAATACTCGGATCACCCCCGTTGGCAGCTCGGTAGTCCCGAATCACATGGCCAATCTGTTCATTCTCCTGCCGGTGGTCCTTCACGGAAAAACAGTGCGTTGGATGCAAAACAAAAAACACAAAAAACAGGGTGAGAGTACAAAAGAAAGGGCAAAAATGCGTTCCGGAAAAGGGGTATGAGAGGCTCAATCAAACACCCGACAAGTGCGGCAATGAGTTCACTGAACAGGGTGCAATGTCATTCTGAGTAGCATATCGTGCCTTTCAATGCAGTCCTGCCATTGCTGTTCATATTGTTGCGTTCATCAGTGCCATGACCAGTGCTCTGCATTAGCTGCCATAATCCTCACCCAGGCCATAACATAACAAGTAGGTTTCCCACCTCCCCTTGCCTCGGTCATGAGACAACATGGTGCACAAAGAATACGGGGGGGGGGGGGGGCATTTGTAGACCAGTCCTGCATCTGACACTGGGGTGACAGGGAAGCCAAGCCATCCGGCAATCAGCCCCCCGTGGGTCAGGGGTCTGTGAGCGGGCATTTAGATACCTTGGCAAGTCTGTGACATCTAGGGGAGATGGCGCGGGCAGTGGTCATTTTGTAAAAATCACATGCAGAAAGTCAAAGTGGAGAATTTAGTGTGACTGTGTGTGGCCAAGTCCGTTCATTCGAAAAGTACGTCGGAACTCCGTCGAAAGTCCGTCGCAAGTAGGTTTCCCACCTCCCCTTGCCTCGGTCATGAGACAACATGGTGCACAAAGAATACGGGGGGGGGGGGGGGCATTTGTAGACCAGTCCTGCATCTGACACTGGGGTGACAGGGAAGCCAAGCCATCCGGCAATCAGCCCCCCGTGGGTCAGGGGTCTGTGAGCGGGCATTTAGATACCTTGGCAAGTCTGTGACATCTAGGGGAGATGGCGCGGGCAGTGGTCATTTTGTAAAAATCACATGCAGAAAGTCAAAGTGGAGAATTTAGTGTGACTGTGTGTGGCCAAGTCCGTTCATTCGAAAAGTACGTCGGAACTCCGTCGAAAGTCCGTCGCAAAGACCGTCGGACCTAGTCAGTTGAAAAGTCCGCTCGTGTGTAAGCCGCATTAGTATCCTTCGCCCACTCTGCTCAGATCAGCAAGGGATCTGGGAGCTGATGCCCTGCTGATCACAATAGAATCCGTGAAGATGGTACTCAAGTCAATAAAGAAAAATATTCTTTAGATTGGCTGCTAGTAGGTAGGTTTGGTGCTGTACACAACACATGGCCTTCCATGGCACGAAAAGTGTGCATGAGGCCCTATGCTCACCATACATGCCTCATTTTATCAACTATTTGATTGTTGATTGGGTCACAAGAGTTTCCACAATTTGATTGTTGTAATCATTCAGATATTCATAAAAAAAATGTTTTTATGCAATGTATTCTTAAGTTACATTCACACCTGTAAATGAGCCTGACACCAAATGCATGTAAGAACTCCGGTGGGGTTACTCCACAAATAGCTGCGGGAGGCAACCCCTCATACAGTGATCACCTACAAGTGATGGACCCTGGGCTGTCTAAGTCCAGGGCCGATCACTTGCAGGTGATTGCTGCATGAGCGATTACCTGCAAGCGAGAGTGATTAGCTGCAAGAGCTTGCAGCCTCCCTTTGCTTTCAATGAGGCTGCCTCCTGTAGCTGATCACCAGGATCGCCCCCCGCTGGGGTTCTTGCATGTAAACAATGTTGGGCTCATTCGCATTGGTGAATGTGGCATAAATGTCAAAATTGTATCAGAAAAGGTAGACAAATAATGAAAGCGTTTGCTTTAGGCTGGGTTCACACTAGTGCGATGTCTGAGTGTTGCAAATTCAGCCAAACAAACTGTATGGCTGAAATCGCATTGCATTTGCACCAAAATGGTGCGGGACCCTTTTTTTGGTCTGCACTGGAATCGATTGAGCGTCTATGCAACCCGATTTCTGCCCCATTTCACAGTTCACACTGTGATCTGCAAACCGATTTGGGGGTGTCATTACCTTTACATTTACATTACCTTTACATATCCTGGAGGGCTGTCTTGTTGTCAAAAACGAGCTGGGGCATCCACTGCTGACACTTCCTGGTCAGTGGAGCGCACACCAGCAACCAGGTGGATCGGTTTACTTCCGGGGGCGGGAGCCGGTCTCGTCCAATAGGCAAACGATTTCAGAGCATGCGCTCTTTCCTCAGGCCTCAGAGAAGTGGGGGTGATGCTTGAGAAAGATACCACCGTGAGGATTGGAGGAGCTCAAGGGATTCAGTGGCAATGAATCAGAGTGTCTAGAGACTGGGAGCTTAGTGGGCTAAAAAACTACAAGGAGTGATTGTAGTGGAATAGAAAGGAACTGTTCAGCTTTGAGTTAGGAACAGTTAAAGACTGTTGCCATAGGAGACAGCATTCCTACTAGGGTTGCCACCTTTTCTTTAAGTCAAAACCGAACACTTTTGTGGCGCACAGCAATTTTTTTTTATAGTATAAGCTATACATATATTTTGCTACTAAATACAATTGCTAATCATATGAAGTTAATAACAAGAGTCCCCCTTTACATCAGAGTCCACAGAGTTCCCCTTTTACATCTGAACTTGCAGAGTTCCCTTTCATTGTAAGTAAGGGGGGACTCTTCAGACTCTGATGTAAGAGAACTCTGGGGCCTCTAACATAAGGGATGCTCTGGGAACCCTGATTTAAGGGGGAACACTGAGTACTCTGATGTACGGAGAGGACTCTGATGTAAGAGGGAACACTGTGGCCTCTGGTGTAAAGGGGAACTCTGAAGTAAGGGGTGCTCTGAGAACCCTGATTTGCCTTAGTGTACTTACTCAGAGGCAGGAGAGAGAAGGGGAGACTTCAATCACAGACAGGGATGGATGGTGAGCTCACTCACCCCTTGGCAGTCAGCACTTCTCATCCAGATGGATCTGGGGATGCTGGACTTCAAATTACCAGCCCCCACTATCCTTTTCTGAGGCACAGTGCCGGAGATTGGAGTGTGGGCAGACAAAAAGGGGTGTGGGGGGGGGGAAGAGGTGCAGATCGAGCCCTCTCTCCTCTCCCGTCTGTATGTGTTTGGGGGGGATGGTTTGTTAGTGTTGGCTTTGGGCAGTGTGAAAGAGTGTAACAGACATTCTCAGCTGAGACAACTGCAGCCAGCAACCCTGCTGGGAAGCCATAGTCCAGTCTGAATAATGTGTCCGGGTTTCAGACAGTCTGAAACCCGGACACATGATTCCAAACCCGAACTGTCCGGGTGAATCCTGGACAGGTGGCAACCCTAATTCCTACACATGCAGATGTGGCATCTTGCTGGATGCCTTTCCCTGCATGGCTGTCCTCCTATTGAAGTCTTGGAGTCTGCCAATTAATCTTGCAACTACCTAAGGATGTCCTGGCCCTAACCCTCTCTCCCCCAAAAAGTTTTTTTAGAAATTTTTTATTTTTATTATATTTTTTTATTTTTTTATAAACTTTCTTTTGCATTCAAGAAGTGTCTGGCACCCAATAACTTCAACTACTCTGCACACACCATGCCTCACAACCCACTACATACAGTAGTATGTCAGCTCTCCCTGGCCCTGGAGGTTCTCATTAGATCAAAGGAGGCCTGGGACCTTGCTGCACAAGTTTTTTTGTACAACTTCCTTTAGATTTACCAAAACCATATAATATGAGGTCAAACCTAAACACTTTCCATCTGTATGCAATCAGGCAGGCCCTTGCACTGCCACTACATAGTAGAAGGTGAACAAGAAAATTGTATAATGTATAGCCAGCTTTAGGATCGGAATCACAGTTTTCCCCTAAATATTTGTACTGTTTAATTGTTAGCACTTTGTGGGATTTTTTATGGATTCCAGTTTTTCTTGAATAATAAATTTGGTTTTAATTGAAACTGCTGATGTAGTTACAAACTAAAATAAAATAAAACAGTGCAGTGTTTTAGAAGTTTGCAAGATAAGAAGCAGCAGGGTGGTTAATCTGTGTCAGATTGAGATTGATTTTTTTTCTCTGGCAGCAGCAGGAAGGCTGAGCTTTGTGATTGTGATGAATTTTCACACTGGCAGGTCACAGGGTGCAAGGTAGCAGCAGGGGGGCTGAGCTGTGTGAGTGTGATGGATGTTTACACTGGCAGGGCAGAGGGTGAGTGACCTGGGTGAGATGTATACTCACATACTGCACAGGTAATGTGATTCACATAATTGTGTTATCTCTGGACCAGGGTGATGCCTGAACAATGATTGTCCTGACTTTCTGGTGTGGATGAAGGGTGGAGACAAGTGCATTTTATATTTTGGCCTCATTCACATGGCCAAATTGGATGTGACGTGGCAAGTAACTTACAGAAAACTGCCTTGAAGCCATTATCTGAGGTTAGGTACAGAGGATTGCCCCTGGATGCCCATGCAGCTCCGTCCATAAATAATCATCTGTCCCTAACCACATATAATGGCTCCTTGTGTGTAAGGATGGCCTCAGGCGTGTTCGCACACTCCACGTGCAGAGCCCGCCAGGAAGTCGGCACGGCGCTGCGCTAATCACAGGCAGTGAGACAATTCCCGATCTCTGCAGCTGCACATCGGTACAATGTCTCACTGCCTGTGATTAGCGCAGTGCCGTGCCGACTTCCTGGCGGGCTCTGCACGTGGAGTGTGCGAACACGCCTGAGGCCATCCTTACTTGTGTGATTACATTCTCGGCGACGTCACTGTTAGCGCTAACACTACTATTACTTCTAAACTTCTCAGTCTAACCTCATCTCTTGACCTGAAGCAATGGATACAGGCTCCTACTTACTCCAACGGCAACACCCTTGACGTTGTCTTCTCCTATCTGTGCACTCCGTACAACCTCTCCAACAATCCTCTCCCACCCTCTGATCACCACCTTATTAGTTTTGTTCTCTCCCTGTCTTCCACCTCCTCTCTCTTCAACCACCTAACAGTTACCCATAGAAACCTTCGCCACCTCAACCCTTCTCTTCTCTATTCTGCTACTTAGGATTCTTAGGACATATGCAGTCCTGGCGACCAACCACTGCAGTGGGGGACCTTTATTGGGGATCGGGGACTAGCTCAGTGTATGTACTGGTCTTAGAGGCCTGGGGGGGGTTGACCAAAATGGCGGGGGGGGGGTGGTGTACACCCACTAGATCAGGCCCTGAGTTTCAGTCCCTGTCAGACTGTCATTGCGTTGTACAGGCTCACCTGGACTCCTGGCCCCATTTTTCTGCAAGTTACTTAGTACACCATGGCTGGTTAGGCTGTGTGAATAAGGCCTTATGCCACATACACACAATCGGAATTTCAGCCAGCAAAAGACAGATGAGAGCTTTTCATCGGAAAATGCGACTGTGTGTAAGCTCCATCGGAATTTTGCTGCCCGAATTCCCGCCAGCAAAAATTTTACAGCATGTTCTCAGTTTTTCAGACGGAAAAGGTTTCGGAAATTCCGATCGCCAGCTATTCCGACGCGCAAAATTCCTACGCATGCTTGGAAACAATTCGACACATGCTCGGAAGCATTAAACTTCATTTTTTCTAGGCTCGTTGTAATGTTGTACGTCACCGTGTTCTTGACGGTCAGAATTTGGTGTGACCGTGTGTAGGCAAGACAGTTTAAGCGGAATTCCGTCGGAATTCCGTCTGGAAAGCCATCAGAGCTTTTTCCAACGAGAATTCTGATCGTGTGTACGCGGCATTACACTTTACTTAGAATGCATGCACTTAATGATCTGTCTGACAATAGCTCAGCTTTATTAATGTAGTAGCTTTTTAATAATGTACAGAAACATACAGCAAGACCACTACTCTCAGCAGTCACAGTAATGAAAGATGCCACGTGGTTGGTCTATATGCTCAGTACTGCTCTTTGTAATATGATATACTGTATACAGTGGCGGAACTACCGCCATAGCGACCCATGCATTTGCTATGGGGCCCGCAGCCAAGTAGGGCCCCATCCTAGTTGACAAACTTTTACTTTTTCCCTGCCGCCGCCGCCGCTGCCGCCGCTAGAGGTCCGCGGCCGGCGGAGATATTGTCTCCGCCGGCCGCCATTTTCCCGAAGACCAGACGAGTTAGACAGGGAGCCTGCTCAGTTGCTACAGTAGAAATAGAGCTGTGGCGCCGCCCACCCCCCGCCCCCGGTCTGTCTGTCATCTGTGACCTGCTGTTGAAAGGGGTGGGGAGTGGGCGGTGCCGCAGCTCAATTTCTATTGTAGCCGGCCGGCTCCGCCTCTATTTTGTTCTCCCCTGGGAGACACTGCTGTGCTGTTGGGATATAGAAGGGCTTCAATGGGGGGGGGGGGGGGGGGGGGGGGGACACCTGAGATGTAAGGAGGCACTCCGCTGCCTGGGGACACCTGAGATGTAAGGAGGCACTCCGCTGCCTGGGGACACCTGAGATGTAAGGAAGCACTCCGCTGCCTGGGGACACCTGAGATGTAAGGAGGCACTCCGCTGGCTGGGGACACCTGAGATGTAAGGAGGCACTCTGCTGGCTGGGGACACCTGAGATGTAAGGAAGCACTCCGCTGGCTGGGGACACCTGAGATGTAAGGAGGCACTCCGCTGCCTGGGGACACCTGAGATGTAAGGAGGCACTCCGCTGCCTGAGGACACCTGAGATGTAAGGAGGCACTCCGCTGGCTGGGGACACCTGAGATGTAAGGAGGCACTCCGCTGCCTGGGGACACCTGAGATGTAAGGAGGCACTCCGCTGGCTGGGGACACCTGAGATGTAAGGAGGCACTCCGTTGGCTGGGGACACCTGAGATGTAAGGAGGCACTCCGCTGGCTGGGGACACCTGAGATGTAAGGAGGCACTCTGCTGGCTGGGGACACCTGAGATGTAAGGAGGCACTCCGCTGCCTGGGGACACCTGAGATGTAAGGAGGCACTCCGCTGCCTGGGGACACCTGAGATGTAAGGAGGCACTCCGCTGCCTGGGGACACCTGAGATGTAAGGAGGCACTCCGCTGCCTGGGGACACCTGAGATGTAAGGAGGCACTCCGCTGGCTGGGGACACCTGAGATGTAAGGAGGCACTCCGCTGCCTGGGGACACCTGAGATGTAAGGAGGCACTCCGCTGCCTGGGGACACCTGAGATGTAAGGAGGCACTCCGCTGCCTGGGGACACCTGAGATGTAAGGAGGCACTCTGCTGGCTGGGGACACCTGAGATGTAAGGAAGCACTCCGCTGCCTGGGGACACCTGAGATGTAAGGAGGCACTCCGCTGCCTGAGGACACCTGAGATGTAAGGAGGCACTCTGCTGGCTGGGGACACCTGAGATGTAAGGAGGCACTCCGCTGCCTGGGGACACCTGAGATGTAAGGAGGCACTCCGCTGCCTGGGGACACCTGAGATGTAAGGAGGCACTCCGCTGCCTGGGGACACCTGAGATGTAAGGAGGCACTCCGCTGCCTGAGGACACCTGAGATGTAAGGAGGCACTCCGCTGCCTGAGGACACCTGAGATGTAAGGAGGCACTCCGCTGCCTGAGGACACCTGAGATGTAAGGAGGCACTCTGCTGGCTGGGGACACCTGAGATGTAAGGAGGCACTCCGCTGCCTGGGGACACCTGAGATGTAAGGAGGCACTCCGCTGCCTGAGGACACCTGAGATGTAAGGAGGCACTCCGCTGGCTGGGGACACCTGAGATGTAAGGAGGCACTCCGCTGCCTGGGGACACCTGAGATGTAAGGAGGCACTCCGCTGGCTGGGGACACTTGAGATGTAAGGAGGCACTCCGCTGGCTGGGGACACCTGAGATGTAAGGAGGCACTCCGCTGCCTGGGGACACCTGAGATGTAAGGAGGCACTCCGCTGCCTGGGGACACCTGAGATGTAAGGAGGCACTCGGCTGCCTGGGGACACCTGAGATGTAAGGAGGCACTCCGCTGCCTGAGGACACCTGAGATGTAAGGAGGCACTCCGCTGCCTGAGGACACCTGAGATGTAAGGAGGCACTCTGCTGGCTGGGGACACCTGAGATGTAAGGAAGCACTCCGCTGCCTGGGGACACCTGAGATGTAAGGAGGCACTCCGCTGCCTGGGGACACCTGAGATGTAAGGAGGCACTCCGCTGCCTGGGGACACCTGAGATGTAAGGAGGCACTCCGCTGCCTGGGGACACCTGAGATGTAAGGAGGCACTCCGCTGCCTGAGGACACCTGAGATGTAAGGAGGCACTCCGCTGCCTGAGGACACCTGAGATGTAAGGAGGCACTCTGCTGGCTGGGGACACCTGAGATGTAAGGAGGCACTCCGCTGGCTGGGGACACCTGAGATGTAAGGAGGCACTCCGCTGCCTGGGGACACCTGAGATGTAAGGAGGCACTCCGCTGCCTGGGGACACCTGAGATGTAAGGAGGCACTCCGCTGCCTGGGGACACCTGAGATGTAAGGAGGCACTCCGCTGCCTGAGGACACCTGAGATGTAAGGAGGCACTCCGCTGCCTGAGGACACCTGAGATGTAAGGAGGCACTCTGCTGGCTGGGGACACCTGAGATGTAAGGAAGCACTCCGCTGGCTGGCAGAACGCTCGAGCGCACCTGTGAAGGGACATCGTTTTCGGCACATGAGGAGGCTCTGGAGTCTGAACAAGAGGTAGGGATTGGGAGTCAGACTGTCATCTGTTTTGCACAGTTCATTTTTTTTATTTTTTTTGAGGGGGGGGGGGGGGGGCCCAAACAACATTTTGCTATGGGGCCCTGTGATTTCTAGTTACGCCCCTGACTGTATAAAATATATAAATACCTAAGATTTAGCAGTATGTGCAGTTCAGTGCATAGTGAGAGCCTAGTTAATGTTACATATCAGATAAATTACAAAAAGGCGTTTTCGATATTTTAGGGAGTTTATCTTGGAAGAACTTGTCCGGCATTATTGCATTTTCTTCCTAGGGATATTTACTTTGTGGATAATGGTTTGTTCTTCTGCAGGGTATCTAGGGAGAATCTACAGAGAGGTTGAAAAGTCCCTTCTGTCTTTGTTGCTATGTTACGCTACATCAGTGTGGAGCCTTTCAGTCAGACCCTTTCAGTCAGTTTCAGGTTGCACAATTCTTTAGATTGTAGCAATATGCGGTTTCTCTGTTGATGACTACCAAATGAGGCATTGAGGTCCTGGACCCCTATTTACTACTAGTGATAAGAAATTCAGTTCATACAAAATGGCAAATCACTTTTGGTTCATTTTACCTGGATATATACATGCAGATCTGTTGAATCTGCAGAAATGTACAATTCATAAGTCACGATTGCCTGTATTCCCAGTTGCATGATGTCCAAAGACTTTATAGATAAACTTGCAAAGATTCAGGCATGCATGTGAGTATCGGAAATTCTCCTGATAAACAACACAATGCAAACCATTCTGCATGATTAGTAGTCTAATGGAAACACAGGATATTGCTTTAAAACAGGTGTTTCTTAATTTTGGGGATCCATACCTCTCGAGGGTATAGGAACCAAATGATGTGGATATAGAACTGGATTTCTAATTTAAAACATATTAAACTAGATTCTCTGCATTACTGAACCTATAATATCATCTTATGTGTAAGTGTCGGTAACCTGGATTCCATTTTGTTTAATGCACAAAAACAGTAAAATCCCCACTGGTTGTAGCTAACCTCTATATTTGTGATTTTACTGATTTTTTCATAAATAAATATGAAAACATCTTTATGATTTAATTCAGATGGTCTATTCCTAGTTATCGATATGTAAAGTAAAACCAAGCTATTAACATATTTTGAAGTCATATTGGTACTTAATAGGCCTGGTGATAGTGATAGACAGTTTGCCTAGTATATTCCTATACCCCCTTTACCAATCTGTTGGGGTCAGTGATCAAAAGAGGGTTAGAACCCCTATTTTAGAATGAGGAGCAATGAAAATAAAATAAAATCTAGGATGTGGTGGTTCACGAAGGTCTGAGGTGTTCGGTCTACGCCTATTACCCCTGCAGGGGTTAGGCGCTCTGGTGAGTGCAAGCACATGAGGGGAAGTGTCTGAAGGAGGGGAGCACTGGATCATCACCCTTGGCCTCACTTAAATGCTGAATTCTTCACAGATTCGTGTCTGATCATAAGACTGAATTATTTAGACTGCCCATAACATATTTTTATTTTTATTTTATTTTATTTTTGATCTTTGCCTATATATATTTTTTATATTTATACTTGCATAATTTTCCATCCACATATTTTATATATTCATGTCGGACTTATTCACTTTGATATAATATACTTTTTAATTTTTCTGCGATTTTTTTCTTTGGAGCTACACATTTTTTGGGAGCCATCATTATTATTATTATTAACTTAGAACATTTTCGAATTTATACGTTTTGTTTGCACTTTATATTATCCAGTCAACATTTATTACTATTCATTTTTTATCAAGCTAATATATTTATACATCTGATTGTATTTGCACTGGCACTTATCACTTTTATTATCCTATCACTTACCATTTTATTTTTATTTTTACTTTTTGCCAGTTATCACTTTACCTGTGTATTTCATTTACACCATTACCTGTGTTTAACATTGGGGTACCTCTGCTAGTACCCATCACTGGCACAACACATTTACGCATTTGCACTTTATTCAGGCGTGTGACCTCTACTACTCTTTTGCACTGTCTTCCAGTTTTACATACCCTCTTGTATTTATTCTTCTATAGAACAGCGCCATCATCCCTTTTTATTGCTATTTTACTTTAAAAACATGTCTAGTGTGTTTTTTTATTGACCTTTTTTTCCCTAGGTGCTAGGTGAATGGGTAGGGGTACCATGTACCCCATACTCATTCACATAGGGTGGGGGGCCGGGATATGGGGGCCCCCTTATTATAGTGTGCTCCCGGATTCCGATAAGCACCCCGCCCGCAGACCCCGACAACCAACGGCCAGGGTTGTCGGGAAAAGGCCCTTGTCCTCATCAGCATGGGGACAAGGTGCTTTGGGGTGGGGGGGGCCGCAGGGCGCCCCCCTCCCCCAAAGCACCCACCCCCCCATGTTGAGGGCATGGGGCCTGGTACGGCTCAGGAGTCCCCACCCCTTTTCCTGACCGGCCGGGCTGCGTGCTTGGATAAGGGTCTGGTATGGACTTTGGGGGGACCCCCACGCCGTTTTGTCAGCGTAGGGGGTTACCCTCAAAATCCATACCAGGCGACGGTGCTCGCAAGGTGTCAATCTTGCCAATGAAAGCGGTGAGATTCACTTTCTTCTCTAGTCCCGTCATACCTCGAGTCACGTTCAAAATGAACGTACTTTACTCCGTGTGTGTGGGCAAGTCCGTTCATTTGGAAAGTCCGTCGGACCTCCGCCGAAATTCAGGCGGATTGTCCGTCGGACCTAGTCCACCGGAAAGTCCGTTCGTGTGTGTTCGTGTGTGCGCAAGTCCGCTCGTTTGGAAAGTCCGGCGGATTGTCTCCCGGAAAGTCCGATCATGTGTACGGGGCATTAATCCCCTAGTTGCCCCCTTTAGCATCAATGACAGCATGCAATCTTTTTTAATAGTTGTCTATGAGGCCCCGAAATCTTGCAGGTGGTATAGCTGCCCATTCGTCTTGGCAAAAAGCCTCCAGGTCATGCAAAATCTTTGGTCATCTTGCAGGAGAGGAAACTGTGATGGCCACTCCAGAACTTTCACCTTTTTCTGCTGTAACCACTGGAGAGTTAGCTTGGCCTTATGCTTAGGGTCATTGTCTTGCTGGAAAGTCCAAGAGCAACCCATGCACAACTTTAGTGTAGAAGAATGCAAATTGTCTGCCAGTATTTTACACGCTGCAGTCATTACATACATGCTGCATTCATCTTGCCATCAATTTTCATAAGATAAACCTGCCTTTAGAGCTCACACCCCCCATAACATCAGTGAGCCACCACCCTGCTTCACATTATTCTTGTCACTATAGACCTTGTTGACCCCTCTTCAAACATAGAGCTTATGGCTGTGACCATTAAAGTGGTTCTAAATTCTTACGTTTTTTCACCTTAATGCATTCGATGCATTAAGGTAAAAAACCTTCAGTGCTGCGGCTCCACCTTTTTCTTACCTGAGCTCAAGCCGAACCAGGGATGTGCATGAGAGCAGCATGAGCGATTGGCTCCCACTACTGTCAATCTAATGCTTTGAAAAGGGAGTGGGGGGCGGGGCCGAGTCTCGCTGTCTCTGTCAATGGACAATTTTAAAAGCTGTCTATACTTCTGAGCAGATTGAGGCCTTAGCTTTCTCCCTGTGTCTAGCCTTGGCTTCCACGTATATTGCTAGGAATCTAGAGGTTTGAATCCAGAGGCTGGATGGCTTATTTTCCTCTGACATTCCTGTTGAGGTTAGGGAATCTTTCCCCCTGGTCGCCAAATCTGTAGCATTTCTGAGTCCCGGGAGGGGAGCCTTACTTCTAAAAATAATTTGTGCAGAATTCCTTTTTAGGGTAAGCTATTGTTCGGTTCTACCCCATGGGAAGTCCTGGCCCATTTCTCAGAGAAAAGTAAGCGTTTCCTTCCCAGAGGACTAATCCTCAGGGTAAGAGCCCCTTTTTGTGGTTTCCAAAACAAATCCAATTTTAAATCAGATGTTCAACCGACCTTGAAAAAGTGGTCGTTCAATAAAGATAAATCAAAAAGGGGGCACCGTTTGCTCCTTTAGCTCATACCAAAAGGTTGCAGTGACGGCAGACTAGGGGTGGGAGGAAGGTTGACCCGGTTTGCCAAACAATGGGCAGAGGTCACCCAAAATCCCTTTATCCTCCAGATTATATAGATTTGTGATTCTCACAGAGAACGGACCACGCCATTGGCAGTTCAGGGCCCTACTAATTGGTCTCGGCAGCCCCGAGAATTGTCACGAAAATCATAGCCGAGATCATGACCTATTTTCAAATGCAAAGATCTCAATCGTTCCTTATCTGGGCGATTTCTTGATCTTCGCAGCTGTTGCTGCAGACTTTTCAAGAGGTAGGCTGAAAGATTAATCTAGAAAAATCGTGTCTAGTTCCTTCCCAGAGTCTTTCCTTTTTGGGGTTGCCTGATAGACACGGTTAGTCAAAAGACATTTCTTCCAGTACAAAAAGATATCTAAAATTATTCTCTCTGGGGAATTTCAGGATGCTTCCACAAGCCTTTCTTCGCCAACTTATGCACTTATTAGGTTTGATGACAACAGCAATCCCAGGGGTATCGTGGGCTCAATTACATTCCAGGCCCCTTCAATCTTTTCTTCTCAGTTATGGGGAATACAGGAAGAGTTCCTTGAATCAGATCATTCAATTTCCGGGCAGAGACTCTCTCGTTCTGTCCTAGTGGGAGCTTTGAGGCCATCTGCAGAGAGGCAAACCTTGGTCACGACCTTCCCCAGTAAAAGTTACCACCAACACCAGTCTTTGATAGGATCCAAGCAGATGAGTTATTGGTCTTTTCACACAATGCCACAGCCATAGCATACCTTAACAAGCAAGGGGGGCACCTGCTCGAACGTTCTTTTATCCCTAAGCCAGCAGCTTAGATCAGGGCGGTTCACTTCAGTGACACTGCAAATGTTCTAGCAGACTATCTGAATCGAGTATCGGCAGCAGCAATTGGGAGCTGAACATAGAAATTTTCCAAGAGATCACTCTAAGATGGGGTGTACCTGTAGTGGATCTTTTTGCACCCAGTCTAAACAGGAAGCTTCCAGACCCCTTTTCTCACTAGAAAGAGAGACGGAAGCTTTAGGGACTGATGCGCTGACTTTCTCATGGAAGTTCAGTCTTGCATATGCCTTCCTGCAGTTTGCGCTGTTGCCTCTGGTAGTCCAGAGGGTTGTTCATGCAGAAGTAATCCTGATAGCTCCATGGAGGCCCAGGAGGAGTTGGTTCTCAACACTGAGAACACTTTCAACAGCTTTCCCCTGGCCTCTGCCAGATTGAAAGAACCCTCTCCGACAAGGGCCAGTATTCCACCCAAACCCTCAGATTTACCATTTGATGGCTTGAAAGCTGAGAGGCGCATTTTACAACTGAAAGGTTGTTCAGAAAAAGTATATTAGTACGGTTCTAGTCAGTTATAAGTTGGTTGAAAGAGAAATTTATGGTAGATTTGGAAGACTTTTGTTTCCTTGCAAAAGAGAGCCGAGTTTGGATTTTTTTCTATCCCCTGTATACTGGATTTTTTACAGGAGGGAGTAGGAAAGGGTCTTATTTTGTTAGTACCCCTAAGATTCAGGTTGCTGCCTTGTCACTTTTCTTGGATGGCAGGCTAGCTGAGGAGCTATTGATGAAAAACGTTCTCTTAGCAAGACCTAGACGTACACCCAGATTAATTAGGCAGATTATCCCTTGGGACCTGTCTTTGGTTTTGAACGCTCTTACCAGACCTCGCTTTGAACCCTTGAATAAGGCTACCTTAGGATTGGTAACTATGTGGACTACCTTCCTTTAGCCATTTCTTTGGGAGAAGGATTTCTGACTTGAAATCCCTCTCTTGTAAAGACCCTTTCTTGAGAATTTGGAGGATAGGGTGGTTGTTAAACCCGACCCTTTGAACTTACCTAAAGTCTCTTCCAGTTTTCACTGGTTAAAATAAGTAGTTCTTCCTAGCCTTTGTACCTCCCCCAGGTATTTGGAGGAGGAAAGCAAAGAGGCCCATGGTAACTCTGGAGGAGCTGCAGAGATCCACGGCTCAGGTGAGAGAATCTGTCCACAGGACAACTATGAGTCGTGCACTCCATAAATCTGGCCTTTATGGAAGAGTGGCAAGAAGAAAGCCATTAGTGAAAGAAAGCCATAAGAAGTCCCGTTTGCAGTTTGCGAGAAGGCATGTGTGGGACACAGCAAACACGTAGAAGAATGTGCTCTGGTCATTTGATACCAAAATTTAACTTTCTTGGCCTAAAAGCTAAACGCTATGTGTGGCGGAAAACTAACACTGTACATCACGCTGAACACACCATCTCCGCCGTGAAACATGGTGGTGGTAGCATCATGTTGTGGAGATGTTTTTCTTCAGCAGGGATAGGGAAGATGGTCAGAGTTGATGGGAAGATAGATGGAGTCAAATACAGGGCAATTTTAGAAGGAAACCTGTTTGAGTCTGCAAAAGACTTGAGACTGGGGCAGAGGTTCATCTTCCAGTAGGACAATGACCCTAAACATACAGCCAGAATGGTTTAGATCAGTGATGGCGAACCTTGGCACCCCAGATGTTTTGGAACTACATTTCCCATGATGCTCATGCACTCTGCAGTGTAGTGGAGCATCATGGGAAATGTAGTTCCAAAACATCTGGAGTGCCAAGGTTCGCCATCACTGGTTTAGATCAAAGCATATGTGAAGTCACAGACCTAAATCCAATTGAGAATCTGTGGCAAGACTTGAGAATTGCTGTTCACATACGCTCTCCATGCAATCTGACAAAGCTTGAGCTATTTTGCAAAGAAGAATGGGCAAAAATGTCACTATCTAGATGTGCAAAGCTGGTAGAGACACACCCAAAAAGACTTGCAGCTGTAATTGCAGCGAAAGGAGGATATTTTGTTGGGCAAGTAGGTGGAAAGACAAATGGTCTATCGCATCCCAGGTTGTAGGAAGAATGAATTTAGCAGTAGGCCGTCATGTGCATAAAGCATAGGCCAATACCCCTAGTTTGCCATTATGCCTCTATACTGACTTATACCCATCTACTCTAGCTTGTTTCCCCTCACTATACTACCCGGCGCGGGTAAGACCTGGCGAGCATGCGCGATTGTGCTTCTGCGCATGCGCCACACTTCCGCCGTCCATTCGGACTTTACACCACGTCCGCTTCCTGTTTGCGCCCCAACCTGGAGCGCAACAGGATGTCGGCGGCTCTCTTCCCGCGTCAGTGACGCTACGACGCCGGACGTGACCGCGCCGTCATGACGCGGCCACGCCCGGCGCCGCCCCGTCAGAGGTCCACTCCAGGAAGTATACTTTGGCGCTTTTGGCGCCTCTTTCTTCCCACAGACACCTTAGCCAACCAGCGCAATGCCCTCAGCTGAACACCCACACCTCCATACAGCTGATGCTCATTATCTGACCTTATTAATACCCCCCTGACTCTGGCCTCAGTATACGCTGCTGACTGCCCAGAGATGACCTGCTATCCAGTGTCCACACCTTCTATCCAGGTAACATATATGGCCCTTCTGTTTGGCCACACATTATATTTTTAGATACCCTTCCTCATTACTCTCCCATACTCTATTTTCCACAGTGACACACTGTTTGGCTCAACTGTGCCTGACACAGGACCCGGGCCTTCCGCCCCAGCCCTGTATTTTGGACCTTGTAGCCGGTGAGGGTTCCCCAGCAAGCTCTCCACACTATGTGGTTAAGTCTACCTTGTTTTTACTCCACACACCTCCTTGATACTTGTGGATACCACGCTTAGTGGCTCCCCCTTGTGGCATACAAACAAGCATTGGTAGGACATGTGAGTATCCTTTTGACAATTTACTTATCATATTAGCTGTATTTAGCAATGTATATTTTGACAGTATAAATACGCTATATTTTACTGATATTAACCCTATGATTCCTCACACACCTAGATGAGAATCTAAAGGATATCTAGTTGCCTTGATAAAGGACCAAAGTCCGAAACATGTTGGCATCTTCCTTATCTTATGTACCAAGCAAGTTCTTATCATTGTCACAACGCTTTGTATGTTTTTGCTATTGACATGCTACTAACTGTATCAATTGATTCTATTTTCTGTATGTAAACATACCATGCCCCATTGAGCATTCCCTGTATATTTTGTATATTTTGAATAAAATATTTACTTTATCACATGCATACACCTTTCTAAAGTGTCTATCTTCACTCCAAGCATCCCTCTGGGGTATTGGCCTATGCTTTATGCACATGACGGCCTACTGCTAAATTCATTCTAATTGCAGCGAAAGGTGGTTCTACAAAGTATTGACTCAGGGGGGCTGAATACAAGTGTGCACGCCACACTTTTCACATATTTACTTGTAAAAAACGTTGAAAACTATTTTTCAGTTTCCTGCCACTTCACAATTATGTGTTTATTCTTTGTGTTTGTGTATTACAAAAATCCCAATAAAATACATTTATGTTTTTGGTTGTAACGTGACAAAATGTGGAAAATTTCAAGGGGTGTGAATAGTTTTTCAAGGCATTGTACATCAGCTGATTTTGTACTCCCACCCCATATATGCCTATTGACTCATCACTATGATGGGCTGTTGCACTGACCAGTAGTAATGTGTGGGAGATGGGTTGGGTGAGGAAAACTCTGTCATTACCAGGGCAAGCTGCATTAGGTCTATAAAGGCACCTATAGATGCCTCCAGTTCACACCTGTTAAGATTTTAGTTTTTTAAAGCAGTTTGGTCAACATCAGTCAGTAAAAAAATAATAATATAAAGAAGTCTAGACACGGACGCTGGGGAAAAATAAAGAAAAAAAATAATAATTACCTTTTTTTCAAGATGTTGATGGATGTCAGTTGCTCCCTATAGTAGCCAGAAAGGTGGCTGTATTCTGGGATCTTAGAGGGGAATAGAGCGAGGTGGAGAATAATAATTAGAATGGCAACCGCTGTGTGAAGTAATCACAGTCTGCCACTGTGTAGATTAGCCTCAGGCTAATGTATGCAGGAAATTGAATTTTGATTGACGGGAATAAATAAGGAAAAACTCTGGATGCAAAGGAGAAAACATTGGGACCTTTATGGCAGATCTTTATTTATTTATGTATATACTGATTTTTTTGTTTGAAATAAGTGATAACTAGGAGATTCTACCTCTCCTATAATGACATGATCATTGTCAGAGCTGATAAAAAGAAACACTCCACGTGTCTTTGCAGTTACCTAAAAAATATGAAAATATCAGTGCAATGAGGCGAAAATTCAGTTGGTCGCAGGCTGGTCAGTAAGTTGAGCTTGGAAATTTCTTTGGTTTTGATTGACATACTTTACCCTTCCAGAGTTCCTTGCTGCAAAGACCAGTTATAGGTGGGGGCAGTAGCCACTTGTTTGTAGGTGAAAAATATAGCTTGGAATGCTAGTATATTGACCTCAAGATCTATGAAGAATAATATGGCATTACTATATTAGGTCAATGATGTGACAAACATTCCTGTCTCTTTGTTACGTTCATTGGGCTGACAGGGATGGGATCATGTGACAGTTTCCCATGGGTTCCGGTGTCCTGTTGGATTGTGTCCCCCATCACATACTGTCCGCTGTGTACACAGTACAAGCACATTCCGAAAATAGCCGAAGATGAACGGTGCCTGCGCCGTGAGTCCAGGTTCAAGCCCCACCATCCAAGTGGACATAGAGTTAGAATAAAAAAGAGCCGAGCGCAGCAAGGCCATGCCCGAAGCGTGGCGAGCGAAGCGAGCCCGCGAAGGGCCCTCTAACTTTGTGTAGCCAAATGTCCACTTGGATGGTGGGGCTTGCACCTCGACTCACGGCGTAGGCGCTGTTCATCTTCCGAGATTTTCCAAATGCCTTTGTCCTCCCTACTGCGCAAGCGCTGCGCCTGCGCAGTATACCCTGGACACGATATGATAGCCGGACACATTTTGACAGAACACCGGCAAACATGGTTCGAATCTGAACCCAGCTCATCCCCAGTCTGCACTCTAAGTACTGCTATCATTGGTTCTGGGGACAGAAGTTTAAATTTCACATCCTAGTCTTTAAAGAGAACTTGTTCCCTAGCACAGCCCCCTCCATGCTTTGCCCATCATAGCCTTATCTTTTTCTTGGAGTGACTAACTACTATCTGTGCTGGCCCATGATCTCTGTCCCTCCCTTCACCCCCCTATATAACCTTTTGTGTAGCTGCTGGGGGAGGCACAAGGGGGATAATATAGTATTGTTTCACAGCCGGGCATGCACTGCGCATGCGTGAGACGCGCTGTGAATGGCCGGGCAATCTATTGGGACCTGTGACGTGTCCCAGAAGATTGCAGGGAGGGAGGGGGAGAGGTGATCTTCCTTCTGGTGCCGCTGAGCCCCAGGAGGAAGTGGGAGCTGGATGCCTCTAAAAAAGCGGGTATCCGCACTCCCTCCCCAAAAAAGGACATGCCAAATGTGGCATTTCAGGGGGTCACCTGCACTTAAAGCGGAAGTTCCATTTTTGTGTGGAACTCCGCTTTAATTGTGTGGAGTAGCTACCACTTTTGCTGCAGTTTTCATAAATAAGCTGGAGTTCAAAGACACTAGGCCTGTGTGAAAGGGCATCATCATTCATGTCTGCCTAGTGCAACCTGGTCTTAAATATAGGCCTGATTTCAGGGAACCAATTCATATGAATCACAGAGGAACTTGTGTAGGTGTATTTGTAGTAAAGATTAATTGGCAGAGAATACATGTAACAACCCTTTTTTGTGGTAGAAAACCTTACTTAAAAACGAATTACCATCACATGCTGCATTAGTCTTGTTAATTGATAGTAATCGTGTTTAACACTTACGGCAGGTAATTAAACTGCGTACAAAGGTCATGTATCGGAAGTGCTTATATCAGATTCCAGTGGTGTTGCAAAATTCCTAATTTACAACAGTACTGAACAACACTTTTTTCGAAAACCAAATAAAAAGTGTGGATGCTTTGCCTTGTGGTCACAGTTACCTGATGGCAGCTAATAATCTTAGTGCAGCTTAGAAAAACAATAGCTTAGCAATAAACTTATTTTGGTCAACACAGATGCATATCTTTATATACTAACCACTAAATGGCGAGAAAGTAGTTCATTAAAGCATAAGCCTCACCTTTTTCCGTCCCATTCACTTCTGCCTCTGGTGCTTGGTGGGACATTTTTTTGCTCTATAATTTTTTTTTCCCTCCCTTAACCTCTCTGTGTCTCTGAATTTTCATTAAGGAGGAATTACAACAGGCACACTAACAGGCACACAAATTTGATTACCTTTCTCCCATAAGACCCACTTACACACGATCGGAAATGCCGCCAGCAAAACTCAAATGAGAGCTTTTTGTCGGAAAATGCGACCGTGTGTATGCTCCATTGGTCTTTTGCTGGCGGAATTCCAGCCAGCAAAAGATTGAGAGTTCCGCAGCAATAGAGGTCAGTGGGAGTTAAAATGCCCCTATGTCAATGGTCATTGGGAGTGCAAACTTTCCTGAAGGCAGTGGTCAGTAGGAGTAAAAAATGCCCCTATATCAGTGGTCAGTTTGAGTAAAATATGCCCCGACATCAGCGAAATTGAGTGCCCCTTTGGTAGTTAGTGAAAGTAAAACATGTTCCAGGGACAGTGGAAGTAAAAAAATCCTGTGCCATGGTCAGAATAGTGCCCCTTAGTCAGTAAGAAGAATGGTGCTGAATCATTGATGTTCAGTGGTCACTTACTTTATCTCCTATACTGCTTCTCATAGTGACATTGTGGCTGGGACTATACAGGCACCATTAGAACATCACTCTGCCTGAAAGTGTCTGTTACATTGCTGGGTGCTGGTCATCCTTACTGCACTCACAGTAAAACCCACTGCGTGTACATACATCCCAATGTAGCCATGGTGTTAGCACTACTGACAATTAAGGATGAGCTCAGGTGTGTTCACATGGTCCACGTGCAGAGCCCGCCAGGAAGTCGGCGCAGCGCTGCGCTAATCACAGGCAGTGAGACATTGCCTGATCTCTGCAGGAGCGCATTAGGGCAATATCTCACTGCCTGTGATTAGCGCAGCGCTGCGCCGACTTCCTGTTGGGCTCTGCACGTGGACCATGTGAACAGGCCTGAGCTCATCCCTACTGACAAACAATCTGCCAAATCACCCCACTGTCAGATTTCCTGCATCCTTTCCAGAGACAATGAACAGTCTTTTGCAAGCTTTGTTTTTGTTGTTTTATTGGGGGGTACAACTTGGATAGGGATTGGGATATGGGATGGCCATGGAATTATTCATTGCCATCATATTTACAGAATTCAATATACTTTGAACAAAGTTAGAGCCTGAGGATTGAATGTGCACACTTGACTGAGTAGAAATCTTCTCCTGCAGCTCCCTGCAGACTGTTACTCCCTCTGCATCTCCATGCAGACTATTGCTCTCTCTGCATCTCCAAGCAGACAACTGTTCCTAAGAGTTCTCCATCCGTCACCATGTGAGGGACAGAAACATCACTTTTGACCGTGTAAAAGCAATGGTCTTAGTTCTATTCACCTCCTGCCCAAACTTGCTTCCTCTAGCATAACTGGTTTTCTCTTGCACAACTTGTAATTACGATTAAGGTATAACACATCCTACAAATTCCTACACAGAATTGACCTCACCCCGGCTAGAATGGCAAAGATGTTTGGGAATCAGCACTCCCTGTGCTGGAGATGCGCTGCACTCTTAGCTAACTTCATGCATATTTTCTGGGAATGCCCACTAATTAAATCTTATTGGCAAGCCATCGCCTCCTGTATAAGGTCGGTCACCTCAATTTCTATCCCTATGTCCATCGAAGTATGTCTTCTACACTTTGTGGAGCCCCTGGCCACTACCAGGGCCATACGGACCCTTCTTACCCTGTTGCTGTTTTACGCTAAAAAGCGCATTATCCTTTCATGGAAGAGCTCTGTGTCACGACCTTGGAGTCTTGGAAAACATTGGTCAACAAGGCAGTACCCTTTTACAAGGCTACATACTTGAGCAGAGGGGCTCTGAACAAATTTGAGAAGGTTTGGGGGGGTGGATGGCTTCCATGGACACGGTATCAGATTAACCACACTGGGACATAACCTAAGATCCTTTGTAGATAAGATAACACGGAAGGGCAATTGTCGTGAAGGCCTAGAAGATTAGTGAGTGATTGAAGAATTTGCACACTGCACAGTTGGGAATGGGTAACTCTCCTTAATTAAACCATGTCACTATGGGGCGGGTGGGAGCGGGGGTCAAGAGCGTTACCATTCCACGGAGGACATCTGATAGAACGTGGGGGAGCCGCGGAATTGTATCCTTGTGACGATTGCCTCCGGCTGGAGGTAGGAACGTTTGTGTACCTGTCTGAGCAAAGTTAGGGGGGGATGTACCACAAGTTTCTGTGAGAAATTTTATGTTGTATAGTTTTTCTGTAGTGTACCGGCAAGTTTGTGGCCGGTTGCAGCCCACGTTGTGTGGCTTGTTATAATATGTATTGTATAAAACAAAATAAAAATAATTTCCAAAAAAAAAAAAGGTATAACACATCCTCTTCTAATGGGTATGAAGAACTCACTCTGAATAAGCCCCTTTACTGGCTCTGGTGACTCGCTGCTACTAGGCCTGAGGCCTGCAGAACCTCTCCCCGGAGGCCTATTAGGTTAAAGTCTATATTCTAGGAAATAGACTACTGCTCCCAGCCAGTCCAACTTGCAAACCATGTTCCAGCCGACCACTGTGGTAACACTCACCGACCTTCCAAAAAGATTGCCTCTCCCAAGATGGCCGCATATGGTCATTAGAGGTTTCAGCTGCCAACCACATAGCTGCTCCCTCTGATATACTGACGGAGTCCATGAAGAGCAATTTTCCCCTAACAAACTCTACTCCATCTGTATAAAGGTACAGTGCCACCTACCGTATGAAGGAAAATCTGCATCTGCCTACAGGCTCACTGGCTAATCGGAAAGTGTATAGAAGAAAGATCCTACAGGTATATGCACTCACCTCAAGGTGTCTTCACCTTATACCTGATACAATGCTCAAGCTATAAAATCACATATGTGTTCAGGCTGCCTATACCAGTAAGACTACAGTCACTATATATGGTGACCTGCATTTTTCTGCCCAAGCAAAATGCAGATCAATACTAGGACACATAGAAAACAGTTACTTTCTATGTGCCTGTTCACAACCATAATGCTGATGTGATGCATGGTGCGGTGTGAAATAACGCAAACCTGCTGGATGTCACCCTTCTGCTCTGGGGACATATGAATGAAGTATCACTATGTGGCACTTTAAAGAGAAAAAAAAAAGAAAACAGTGCAATATACTGAAAGACACATCACAACACTCCCCGCTGGACCTCACACAGACATTAGCCTTGTTGGTTTTGTGATGACATTGCTCAAAGCAAAACACGTATTTTGCTATGATGGAAAAAAAAGAAAAAAATGTGACCCCCTTGGTTCACAAATTGCAGCAGATGGCAAAAGTCATCCTGCGGTTCATTTAACCACTTCAGCCCCGGAAGATTTGGCTGCTCAATGACCAGGCCATTTTTTGCAAAACGGCACTGCGTCGCTTTAACTGACAATTGCGTGGTCGTGCGACGTTGTACCCAAACAAAATTGACGTCCAATTTCTACCACAAATTGAGGTTTTTTTTGGTGATATTTAATCATCTCTGCGGTTTTTATTTTTTGCGCTATAAACAAAAAAAGTGACAATTTTGAAAAAAACTATATTTTGTACTTTTTGCTATAATAAATATCCCTAATTTTTTTTTAAAAAAGCAAATTTTTTTCTCAATTTGTTTTCTTCTACATATTTTTGGTAATAAAAATCGCAATAAGCTTATATTGATTGGTTTGCACAAAAGTTATAGCGTCTAAAAAATAGGGGATAGATTTATGTCATTTTTTTTTTTTTTTTTTAGACGCTAAATTAATTGCTTGTTACTATGCTTTTTACAACAGTAAGTAAACTCTGACATGAAAGGCTAATTTGACCTTTCTGGCAAGGTTTCATGCTACACAGCCCTCCACCTATCAGGTGCTTGTCCATAGTGCTGACCTTGGGTTACTACAAGATCAATACTTGGGAGTATTGATCCAAAGTACCGTACAGTACATGTAGATTAGGGGGCCAGACGCATGGATGGGGGGGGCGGCCACTGTGCGCCCCTAATGGACGGGCAGCCAATGATTAAAAGTGAAGAAAAGGGGAAAGGAGCTGCGCTAAAACCAGTGAATATACAACACTTAGTGTAAATGAATACAGTGTATCTAATAAAACTATTATCGTGAATTATATACTCATATATCGTGACGTATATGTAGAAATGGTGTTTATCAAATCAACCAGTGAAAAGAACTGAATTAATTGATAAAAAGTAAACAAAAAATAAAAATAGAAAAGTGGAAAATGAACACCTGAAGTGCACAATGATTAGTGAACACCTGGCTGAGTCTGCAACACCACCCTTATAGGTCTAAGGGGCAGAACTCCGAAAGGTGGATCCAAATCATATATTTGAAAAACAAATATCACAATGCTGGCAATAAAATACACAAAAAGTGCACAATCAATAATAGAAAACAGCAGGCTGAGCTTGTAACCCCACTGAAAAAATGGTCACAAAATGATCACAATTTAGCATTCAAGTTAATACATAAATAGAGTCCAAGTGAGAAATGCATAATGTCCCATAGTGAAAAACAACAAAAACTTGAACTTTCAAAGAGTCATCTGGTATTAGAGAGAAAAAGTGATTTTCACAGCACGCTGTAGAGTGAGAGAAACCTCCACCAGAAAGCACACTTGTCCGCTTACCGGAAATACGTGGTCCCTTATTATAGGGGACCCGTATGGGCAGATGGCTCTTAACCCCAGCCAGGGATGCAAATGGAATCCTGAGACCTTGCTGGCAATATTCTCCTATGGCTATCAGTCAGGAAGTCTCCAATAAGGGGTAAGCTCAGGGTCAGTCAGAGTGATATACAGCGAACCAGTACCGGAAAGGATAAAAGTACTCACAAAGTGTAAAATCCTTAGTTTAATTATTAAAAAGAAGAAGCAAAGTGCGCACTTACATATCAATAAATCAAACAGGACAAATAAGCGAGCCGGCCGGTCTCGCAAGCAGCCCGTGGTTCCGGGACTACGTCAGAAAGCGATGACGTCAGGACGTAGCTCCTCCTCCCTACGTCCTGACTACTACGTCCTGATTTTGACAGGTACCTGCTCCCACATCTGGGTCAGATCGACATGGCGATCTATGAGGATGTTCAGCCCCCCCTCAGTGGGACCATTCACAAAGCACAGCCAGAAGGCTCCACTGCTGATTTCCCTTACCTAAGATGCCGGCGCCTGCACCCAAAGCTGTTTGAAGAATTGTCAACGATGGATCCCTGGACAGGTAAGTGTCCTTAAATTAAAACACGGCAGCTACAATGTTTGTAGCTGCTGACTTTTAATTTTTTGAGGGAGACTGGAGCTTCTCTTTACAGTAACAGTTTGGAAAAAGATTCCCAACAAGTGATCTTGTAGTAAACCAAGGTCAGCACTATGGACAGCACATGGCATCTTATCTTTTAGAAACATTTGCAGAGAGGAACATGTCAGAAGCCTTTCTTGACTTCTCACTAGTTTAATGGATGTCAAGTTGTTCCATTGGCTTCAATGCAAACCCATAACAAGAATGATGAGTGTTGTCTTTCTTGATTTGTATACTTGTTTCTGGTCAGTAAAGTATAAAGACTTGAAGCTAAATGATCAGCACAATAACCAGGCAGCTAGAATATTTAGAAGAAGGTCAGCAATGGTAACTATCATATTTTTTTTCAAGAAAAATTGACTGTAAGCTGGTATTAAGTAAAAATAATATTAGGGTTTGTGTTTTTTTTTTTTTAAAACACCCCAGTGATGGTCTCAACTAATCCTATACATAACATATTTTTTTAAAGTGGTTGTATACCCTTAAATACAACTTGCACCTACAGGTAAGCCTAGATTAAGTCTTACCTGTAGGTACAAGAAATATCTCCTAAACCTGCACGGTTTAGGAGATATTTGCAAAGATCGTTTTACAACGTTGTCTACGGCGCATGCGCGCCGTAGACAACAGTGCATTTACAGGGTTAATCCATATTCACAACTGCGGCTCACCGCAGTTGAAGTGTCGCGCATGCGTGGAGCGACGTCCTCGCCGCTCTGGCCAATCACAGCTCCGCAGCGGCGCTGTGATTGGCCGGAGCGGCGATACCCGGAAGGGTATCTGTGGAGAGATGGATGTGGCCGGAGGGGGGAGAAGAGGACGGCGTCGGGGGCCCCGATCTAAGGTAAGTGATGCATAATGAGCTAGTATGCTAGTCATACTAGCTCATTATGACTTTGTCTTGCAGGTAGTTAACAAAAAAAAAATTCTTAAAACGGGTATACAACCGCTTTAATAAATGTAGGTTTTCTAATTTGTTTTCTTTTTACAAAACTCACTCTGTTCTCCTCAGCAAGCGTGTTCCCATCTTAAGTATTGGCAACTGAAGTCCAATCGTTGCGCCTTCCAGGATACGGTGCTGTTGGCTACCCAGCAGCCACCTCCAGATCTCACCCATGTACATATCGTACAGAGCGCAACGCTTATCTCCGCCTTGCATTGCGTCATTACCTGTTAGGAAATAGCGTACTGCTACAAGTGGAGGATGCCCATTGACTCCTGGGATTGATGACACTCAAATCCCAGGAATCAATGGGCAGGCAGACATGACATACCTCGCTACGATGAGGTACAGCGGCAGCGGAGAATTTGCATTCAAAATAAGGTACTTCGAATACAGGAAGAAACGAAAAAAGCATCCAAGGAGAAATTGTACAGTGATCATGAATGCAGGGGTGCAAAGTATAAAAAGTGGGTGGAAGTAAACCCCAAACATCTGTGTTTGCTAACCCTTGAAGTGTATGTACAGTCAAACCTTGTCAAACCTTGTTTTTGGTTTTAGATAGAATAAGAAAGGATTAAAACATCTGGTAGTTAAATATTTGCTGGCTGTGGCCCATCAGAGACATTTTATTTCACATTCTGCCCCAGAGATGCAATGGGAATTGAGAAGAAATCTCTACAAAATGAGAGGAATCCCCCTTTTAAACAATTGTCACCAGAACCGGTGTCCCAATTGGACAATTTTGCCCTTGTTCTGGTGACACCTCTAAAATTTGGGATTTTCCATCACTTTCTGTTGCGACGACAATCCCTCTACTACTTCATCTAAACTTAAAGAATTTTTTGCATGCACTTTAATAATTTTTACAATCAATAAAGAAATCACATGGTAATAATAAATCACACAAAAAGTAAGAAATTGTATCCAAACAATGTTTCATGTAGACCTGTTTTTTTGTATCTATATTAGTGAATCCAGCTGATGTTATATATACACAATATATGCAGGATGCCGATTCAGTATACCTACAATAACATTCACCTTTTCTTGTCTTACAGTCGGGAAGACGTCTCTTATCACAAGATTTATGTATGACAGTTTTGACAACACATATCAGGTAAACTATAAATTTTGAGTCCCCAATTTTTAACATCAATACACAGAATATTGTATAGTGCAAGATTTATAACCATTTATTGTACTGGACTATCAACCATGGATGTGAATTTTACACAATGTCCTGATATAAGGTGGATAACAAGGATGCTATTTTTCTAAATTTCTAAAATGAAGTAACGAATGCAGTTGGCTCCAATTAAAAAAAAAAAAATGTTAGCAGCAAGGGAAAGTGCTTTTGATAAATATATATTTAGAAAAAAGTAGGAAGAAATCCTTGACAAACTTTTCTAACATTTTTGTAAAATAAATGATTGGAGGTGGTGGATGAGTGATAGGTTTCCTTGTATTTGCTATGGGGTGATAAATTAAAGGGTGTATATTCTGAGTTAAAGAAGCTGGTCTCATTTTAACATAATAAGAGAAAATCTGACCTTAAAAACCCAGATCCAGGCTTGACCTACACATCTTGACCTGTACTCTAAGCTATACCCTAAGGAAAACTCTCATGATAATCCCCCTTTTTTAACCCCTACTTTCCTGATGTTGGGTTGTCCTCAATTCAAATACTTACTACCCCAGCCAATTCAGCATGTCCTGCTACGATTCTCTTCTCCACAATGACCGTTCCAATCCCATACCACCTCTTCCTCCATTACATCAATGGGAGGAGATTGTCTTTTCTGGGTTTAGACAGCTGCCTCCTGTTGACATGCTGCCATGCCAACCCCCTTAATGGAGGCTCAAGAACCGCACCACATCATTCTAGCCCAGAATGGGGGGGGGGGCAGGTAGGGTTGGAATAAAGTTCCACTTTAAAGTGTACCTGTGGCTTTTCACACTGAGGGCAAGTGTACTTTAAAGTGAACTGGTTATGCACATTCAGGGTGATAACTGAAGAAAAAAACCTTTGCACAATCACTAATACAGCAAAAATTCCTCTTCTGCCACTTCCAATGTTAGGTGTTCCCACATACCACCAAATATATAATCATAAATGCAGTGCAGCTTTTTTTTTTTTTACAGTAGATATAGTTTGAGATATAGTTTGACCTTTTATATCCCCTACCTATCTATTTGTGCATATATAAATTAACTGAAGCACTTTTAAAGTTTAACTTTTTTTAACTCTTTTTTGCTTTTGTATAGGCTACAATTGGAATAGACTTTCTGTCAAAGACAATGTACTTAGAAGACAGAACAGTGAGTATTTGAAGTTTCTATTACATATGTATGCACCCAAGAATAGGTATAGGGAGATGAAAGGGGATTGCGGGCAGGTTATGTAACGGGGACAGTCCTTAAGATTTTTCTTTTGCCGGGTATCATTGAGGCCCTTTAAGATGTGTTGGTACACTTAACAACTGTCATGGTGAACCTGCATGCAGTTAGCGAATACTATAGGAATGGTATAGTCTTTGCACAGATGCAGCATAGATGTGGGACAGGTACTCAGCAGGAGTGGATTAGATGCACTAACAGTTCAGTATAACAGTGGTGTAGAGTCAGTAGGGGTGCAGTATAAGTCTGGTAGAGGAGCTGTGTAAGGGTGATATAGACATGATGTGAGACCTGGGTGCACTTGATGTCCTGTTCTCAGCAAATCAGTCTCTATTAACAACGTCAGTGCTGGGCAGATTGCCCTCTCACCAGCTCTTGGGGTACGACTACACAATAGAAGGAGTCCCATCAGTCTCTTCCTGAACCCTCTGATGAACAGTGGTGAGAGCAGGCAGTAGATAAATACTCCAGCCTCTCTGTATCAACTGTGCAGGTGCTGTTGGTGCAACTGATGCCACGCTGCAACAGATGTCTTTACTCACAGTCACCATTGGGTCTCCTCTGACCAGGCCTCCAAAAGGCAGTGGACATACAGACAGTGGTCCCTCTATAAGTCCCCTTCGCGCCAACAACCTCGATCTTTCCCAAGTAGTTTGATAAAATTCCCTTCAAACCCCTCCTCCAGTCCCAGAGTCTATTGGGATCTGTAGTTTCTGTAGCCATCCCTGTGCAATGCAGCTGTTATTCTACAAACTACCTGTCTACAGTGCGGTTGCTGTATCCTCCTCCTGCTGCCAATTGGCTCAAGCAGAATAGAGGGAGAGCGGAGTAGGAGCTAGGGGAAACAGAATAAGCAGATACCCACACCCGCAGTTCCTCTCAGGCTAAGATCCACTCTGACATTGACCGGGGAGGGGAGCAGGGACTATAGCCTGTGGCACCCGTGTACACATAGTAAGATAACATTTGCTTCCTCTACTAATTGATACGCTACTGTATATACCTTCCAATGAACAGTAGACAAACCTCTGTTTTGGGGAGACAAAACAACTGCTCAGCAATTGCATAGAACAGAAGTTGACTTCTTGCATCAAGACTCAGCAGTTTACCTACACCAGAAGGCCAAGGGACACATTTTTGGGGGAAAGTAAGGGCTTGTGTACTCAAGCATTATCATCTGCTTGACATGCATTTAAAATTCCTGTCAAATGCAGGTCAGCAGATTCTCATTAATTTCAATGGAGTATAGATGAATGCTCAGAGGCTACTTTAGACTTCATTTGCATTGAGTTGCATTTCTTTGGATGCAGCAGGTCCTATTGAGGTGTGTTTAGAAAAGCAGATTAAACATAGTCCTTTTGTTGTCAAATGCTGTATTTTGCATGCAATGCATTCATTGACAGCACATACGACTGGAGAAAAGCCAACGTGGTACCAATATTTAAGAAGGGTTCCAGATATATCCATGGGAACTACAGGCCAGTTAGCCTAACATAAATAGTCTGCAAGCTATTGATAGGGATGATAAGGGACTATATCCAAGATTTTAGTAATGAAAATGGTATCTGTGACAGAACATCCCTACACTCCTCTTGAGTGCGTTCGTCATATATCACTTCCTCCCAGTCTGGATATAGGTATAAGATATTCCAACCGCTCCCAAGCACCAAACGAGACGAGACTTACTTAGTGCCAACATGGACTGATTTATTACAAAACTAAAACTGGCATTTATATACAGTAGAAGAGGAGATCCCCCCTCCTGCTCATATTACTCTAACAATACACTTGTAACAACTTAACATAAACTAATTAACTAATCCCTTTAAGCAGCCAATGTGACTAGTACCTAACATAATTGGCATGAGCTAATTATCTAATCATTGACCCAGACTAGTTGACTGAGAGAAGACCCCTCAGGGCAAGACTCTAAGGCTCCCAGCTCATTTGAATGACTATTCAAAAGACATTACCATATTACCATAAACATTAACACAACAGACAGGTGGCTTGAGTTCATGACATTAGCACAACAACATTGTGTGGAATACTCCTTACAAGCCAGACCAGCCTCATCTACATTACACAAGGCAACAGACAGGCTGGCTGGAGTAGCATCTGACAGTGTGTGTCCCATAATGCATGGGACAACACACATTATATATACATATATATCCAGTCTATGTGTCTTGGGGGGCCAGCATGGACCTAAATCCAAGTAAAACCAGCTGAGCGGTCCCCAGGCATACAGCTCACAAAGAGCACCGTTCCCCCAAATGCCAGGGCCCGTAATCACAAGGCAATAGGCTCGCATTCAGTCCCCTCCAACAGCCTCTGTCCCGGCTAGGTCTGTCACATTTCTCCCCTTTCGGCAGGAGACTAACACAGGAGGAGACCCCAGACGGGTTGACTCCGAAGTTAGTCCATAGTTCCAGTCCTCTAATGCCTGTACCCACACAGTACCCCAAACAAATTGTTTCAAACAGAGCACTACTCACCCAGCCATCCTCTGCCTCTCTCATAGAACATATCCGCCGCTGGGGAGAGGCCTGGACTGGTCCTTCTCCCTGGAGTCTTTTCAGCCGCTGGAGAGAAGACAGGGTGACTGGGCTCACTCCATCATGCTGTTGGGGATCTGGGCCGACCGCCCAGCATCCCTGGGGTATACAAGTGGAGACTGAAGTCCCATCCACCTTTACAGGAAATCTGTCCTGTGTCAGTTAAGGGCAGAGGCCAGCAGCGCTCTGTTCCGTTGCCAGCAGTTCAGCTGGGCGTAGGAGCTTCCCTACATCATCTGCTCCAGCTAGCTGTTGGGGAGAGAGGCCGACTGCCCCAGCTCCCTGGAACTCCGCAGCTGTTACCGGTGCTGGGCAGAGGTTGGTAGCACTCTGCCCGGTTGCCAGCACTTCTGCTGGTTTTCTGTTAGTGGAGACCACAGGCCCATCCACTGACACCAGATCAAGCTGCCGTTGTGAAGTGCAGATTGCATTCTCTCCTTGGGTCCTGAGCTGCTGCTCGGGAGTGACCACCACTAGGGATGGGCCCGGTGCTCGATGCGAACCCATGTTCGCATCGAGCACCGGGCGTTCGCTCGATCGGCGAGCCCAGAACTATTTGGGCCGTTCGCATCACATTCGTGTGATGCGAGCGGCCCCGCAATGCATTGCGGCCGGCGCGGCCGGCGCAGTGCATTGCTGGCTGATGATTGGCCAAGCATGCACTGTGACCCCGCATGCTTGGCCAATCACAGCGCCGGAAACTCGAAGAGCCATAATTGGCTACAGGCAGGACGCCTGTAGCCAATTACAGCTCAGGGGCTTTAGTGCACGCCCCCTCTTATAAAAGGCCGCCACGCCGTCTGCGCCGGTCACATGCTGTTCCGGCGTAGATAGAGCAGGATCGTTCTGTGTCACTCTGCTGGATTTAGTTAGTTAGAAAGATTTACTTAGAGAGATTGAGTTAGATAGATTCATTTAGAAAGATTGATTTAGAAAGAGGGGCTTGTAGTGTGTTCGTGGCAGGCAGGCAGAGCTCCTATATTTTGTTCCCAGAAGCACCTATAGGACTTGTAGTGTGTTCGTGGCAGGCAGGCAGAGCTCCTATATTTTGTTCCCAGAAGCACCTATAGGACTTGTAGTGTGTTCGTGGCAGGCAGGCAGAGCTCCTATATTTTGTTCCCAGAAGCACCTATAGGACTTGTAGTGTGTTCGTGGCAGGCAGGCAGAGCTCCTATATTTTGTTCCCAGAAGCACCTATAGGACTTGAAGTGTGTTAGTCCCATCACACAGACCTATATTTTCTTCCCAGAAGCACCTATAGGACTTGAAGTGTGTTAGTCCCATCACACAGAGATCATATATTCTGTTCCCAGAAGCACCTATAGGACTTGAAGTGTGTTAGTCCCATCACACAGACCTACATTTTCTTCCCAGAAGCACCTATAGGACTTGAAGTGTGTTAGTCCCATCACACAGAGATCATATATTTTGTTCCCAGAGGCACCTATAGGACTTGAAGTGTGTTAGTCCCATCACACAGACCTATATTTTCTTCCCAGAAGCACCTATAGGACTTGAAGTGTGTTAGTCCCATCACACAGAGATCATATATTTTGTTCCCAGAAGCACCTATAGGACTTGAAGTGTGTTAGTCCCATCACACAGACCTACATTTTCTTCCCAGAAGCACCTATAGGACTTGAAGTGTGTTAGTCCCATCACACAGAGATCATATATTTTGTTCCCAGAAGCACCTATAAGACTTGAAGTGTGTTAGTCCCATCACACAGACCTATATTTTCTTCCCAGAAGCACCCATAGGACTTGAAGTGTGTTAGTCCCATCACACAGAGATCATATATTTTGTTCCCAGAAGCACCTATAGGACTTGAAGTGTGTTAGTCTCATCACACAGAGATCATATATTTTGTTCCCAGAAGCACCTATAGGACTTGAAGTGTGTTAGTCCCATCACACAGACCTATATTTTCTTCCCAGAAGCACCCATAGGACTTGAAGTGTGTTAGTCCCATCACACAGAGATCATATATTTTGTTCCCAGAAGCACCTATAGGACTTGAAGTGTGTTTGTCCCATCACACAGACCTATATTTTCTTCCCAGAAGCACCCATAGGACTTGAAGTGTGTTAGTCCCATCACACAGAGATCATATATTTTGTTCCCAGAAGCACCTATAGGACTTGAAGTGTGTTAGTCCCATCACAGAGACCTATATTTTCTTCCCAGAAGCACCCATAGGACTTGAAGTGTGTTAGTCCCATCACACAGAGATCATATATTTTGTTCCCAGAAGCACCTATAGGACTTGAAGTGTGTTAGTCCCATCACACAGACCTACATTTTCTTCCCAGAAGCACCTATAGGACTTGAAGTGTGTTAGTCCCATCACACAGAGATCATATATTTTGTTCCCAGAGGCACCTATAGGACTTGAAGTGTGTTAGTCCCATCACACAGACCTACATTTTCTTCCCAGAAGCACCTATAGGACTTGAAGTGTGTTAGTCCCATCACACAGAGATCATATATTTTGTTCCCAGAGGCACCTATAGGACTTGAAGTGTGTTAGTCCCATCACACAGACCTATATTTTCTTCCCAGAAGCACCTATAGGACTTGAAGTGTGTGTTAGTCCCATCACACAGAGATCATATATTTTGTTCCCAGAAGCACCTATAGGACTTGAAGTGTGTTAGTCCCATCACACAGGCCTACATTTTCTTCCCAGAAGCACCTATAGGACTTGAAGTGTGTTAGTCCCATCACACAGAGATCATATATTTTGTTCCCAGAAGCACCTATAGGACTTGAAGTGTGTTAGTCCCATCACACAGACCTATATTTTCTTCCCAGAAGCACTCATAGGACTTGAAGTGTGTTAGTCCCATCACACAGAGATCATATATTTTGTTCCCAGAAGCACCTATAGGACTTGAAGTGTGTTAGTCTCATCACACAGAGATCATATATTTTGTTCCCAGAAGCACCTATAGGACTTGAAGTGTGTTAGTCCCATCACACAGACCTATATTTTCTTCCCAGAAGCACCCATAGGACTTGAAGTGTGTTAGTCCCATCACACAGAGATCATATATTTTGTTCCCAGAAGCACCTATAGGACTTGAAGTGTGTTTGTCCCATCACACAGACCTATATTTTCTTCCCAGAAGCACCCATAGGACTTGAAGTGTGTTAGTCCCATCACACAGAGATCATATATTTTGTTCCCAGAAGCACCTATAGGACTTGAAGTGTGTTAGTCCCATCACAGAGACCTATATTTTCTTCCCAGAAGCACCCATAGGACTTGAAGTGTGTTAGTCCCATCACACAGAGATCATATATTTTGTTCCAAGAAGCACCTATAGGACTTGAAGTGTGTTAGTCCCATCACAGAGACCTATATTTTCTTCCCAGAAGCACCCATAGGACTTGAAGTGTGTTAGTCCCATCACACAGAGATCATATATTTTGTTCCAAGAAGCACCCATAGGACTTGAAGTGTGTTAGTCCCATCACACAGAGATCCTATATTTTGTTCCCAGAAGCACCTATAGGACTTGAAGTGTGTTAGTCCCATCACACAGACCTACATTTTCTTCCCAGAAGCACCTATAGGACTTGAAGTGTGTTAGTCCCATCACACAGAGATCATATATTTTCTTCCCAGAAGCACCTATAGGACTTGAAGTGTGTTAGTCCCATCACACAGAGATCATATATTATGTTCCCAGAAGCACCCATAGGACTTGAAGTGTGTTAGTCCCATCACACAGACCTACATTTTCTTCCCTGAAGCACCTATAGGACTTGAAGTGTGTTAGTCCCATCACACAGAGATCATATATTTTGTTCCCAGAAGCACCTATAGGACTTGAAGTGTGTTAGTCCCATCACACAGACCTATATTTTCTTTGCAGAAGCACCCATAGGACTTCTAGTGTGTTAGTGGCATCACACAGAGCTCCTATATTGTCTTCTCAGCAGCACCCACAGGACTTCTAGTGTGTTAGTGGCATCACACAGAGCTCCTCTATTTTCTTTGCAGAAGCACCCATAGGACTTCTAGTGTGTTAGTGGCATCACACAGAGCTCCTATATTTTCTTCTCAGCAGCACCCACAGGACTACCGACTACAATGGCTGGAAGACCGCCAAGGGGAGGCAGAGCGTGCAGAGCCAAGAACACAGGCAGGCAGGCTCTGTTTCTAGTGGACGTGGCCGTGGACGTGGTCGTGCATCGTCATCAGCACGTGGCCATGGGACACGCGCGTCTTTGTTTTCGGCAGCTGGACATGTGGAGCCGCATCATGCTGAAGGCTTGGTAGAATGGATGACCAAGCCCTCCTCATCCTCCTCATCCTCTCTCACCCAGGCTCAGGGTACTGGCAGAGCAGCTGCCAACGCGTACTCAATGGCATCATCAGCCACCCCTTCCCTAGACCCACCATGTCCTCCTGAGGAGTCCCCCGAACTCTTTGAGCACAGTGTTGGGTACATGCTCCAGGAGGATGCCCAACGATTCGAAGGCTCGGATGATGATACCCAGCTTGAGGAATCTGGCAGTACTGTTCCACCAGCTGCAGCTTACTGCCAGGTTTGCTCTAGTGGTGAAGAGGGAGGGGATGATGAGGTCACTGACTCCACGTGGGTGCCTGAAGGGAGAGAGGATGAGGAGGAGGACGAGGAGGATGCGGCGTCACATGTCCAACGAGGCAGGATGCCCCCTGGAGGCCAGGTAGAGGCCAGCACAGCAACTGTACAACACCGCAGAGCTCCGCCTGTGCAGGGCGCTGCCTCTGCACATTATCAGAAAAGTTCTTTGGTGTGGGCCTTTTTTGAGACGAGTGCATCAGATCGCACCACTGCTGTTTGCAATATTTGTCTCAAGCGAATCTCGCGTGGCCAAAACATCAGCCGCTTGGGCACCACAAGCATGACCAGACATATGTCGACCTGCCATGCAGCTCGTTGGCAGGCACACATAAAAGACCCACACCAAAGAACTAAGCGGACCTCTCCTTGCTCCTCATCAGCTGGGATCTCCATCCCCACTACACCTTCAGTCCTCTCTGAAAGCTGCTCTGAGAGGACTGAAGGTGTAGAATTAGGTGTGTCACAACCAAGTACTTGCAGTACACCGACGTCCGATTGCAGCAGGCAAATTTCCCTGCCCCAGCTGCTGGACCGTAGAAAGAAGTACACTCCCAGCCATCCACATGCCCAGCGGTTGAATGCTAGCTTGGCTAAATTGCTAGCACTTCAACTGCTGCCTTTTCAGTTGGTAGACTCGGCCCCCTTCCGTGAGTTTGTTCAATGTGCGGTTCCTCAGTGGCAGGTTCCCAAACGCCACTTTTTCTCACGGAAGGCGATTCCGTCTCTCTACCGGCATGTGGAAGGCAATGTCCATGCCTCGCTGGACAGGGCGGTCAGCGGTAAGGTGCATATTACCGCTGACTCATGGTCCAGCAGGCATGGACAGGGACGGTACCTTTCTTTCACGGCCCATTGGGTCACTCTATTGGCAGCTGGGAGGGATGCAGGACAAGGTGCAGTAGTGTTGGAGGTTGTTCCGCCACCACGCCTCCAAAACGCTACTACTGCTACTGGTTGTGACACACCTCTCTCCTCCACCCCCCTCCTCTTCTTCTTCCTCCAGTGCTCTGTCCTTGGAACCAGCGGTGCTCCGTAGGCGTACAAGGGGCTACGCAAGTACGCAGGCAAAAAGATGCCATGCCGTGCTTGCGCTGGTGTGTTTGGGGGACAGGAGCCACACTGGGCCAGAGGTTCTGGCAGCTCTGCAGGGGCAGGCCGAGAGGTGGTTGACGCCACGTCAGCTTAAGCCAGGAATGGTCGTTTCTGACAATGGCACCAACCTCCTCTCCGCCCTGCGACAGGGGCAGCTCACCCATGTGCCCTGCATGGCTCACGTCCTCAACCTGGTGGTGCAGCGGTTCTTGGGCAGGTTCCCAGGCTTACAGGATGTCCTGAGGCAGGCCAGGAAAGTCTGTGTGCATTTCCGCCGATCTTATAATGCCAGTGCTCGGCGGACTGAGCTGCAAAAGGAGCTGAACCTGCCCAAGAACCGCCTAATATGTGACATGCCCACCAGGTGGAACTCAACGTTGGCCATGCTGCAGCGACTGCACACGCAGCAGAGGGCCATCAATGAGTACCTTTGCGACTATGGCACCAGGACAGGGTCAGGGGAGCTTGGTTTTTTTCCCCACGTCAGTGGAGCATGATCAGCGATGCATGCACTGTCCTCTCACCATTTGAGGAGGCCACGAGGATGGTGAGCAGTGACAGTGCATGCATCAGTGACACTGTCCCTCTTGTCCACCTGTTGGAGCATACGCTGCGTGGGATAATGGACAGGGCACTTGAGGCAGAACAGAGGCAGGAAGAGGAGGACTTCCTTGCCTCTCAAGGCCCCCTTTATCCGGACAGTGTTCCTTCTGTCCCACCCATCACACAGGAAGAGGATGAGGAGGAGGAGGAGGAGGAGGATTGTGTGAGCATGGAGGTGGAGCCTGGCACTCAGCATCAGCAGCAGCAGTCTTTTAGGGATGATGTACAGTCCCAACAAACCAGTGGACTTGTACGTGGCTGGGAGGAGGTGGCTGGCGATCATGTCATCCTCAGTGACCCAGAAGACTCCGGACCGAATGCCTCAGCTAACCTACGCTGCATGGCCTCCCTGATCCTGCAAAGCCTGCGGAAGGATCCTCGTGTTCTTCGGATCAAGGAGAGGGACCATTACTGGCTGGCCACTCTCCTTGATCCGCGGTACAAGGGTAAGGTTGCGGACCTTATCTTGCCGTCGCAGAGGGAGCAGAGGATGAGACATCTCAGGGAGGCCTTGCAGAAAGGTCTGTGCAACGCGTTCCCAGAAACTGGGAGGTTACAAACTCCTGGTCCTGGGCGACGAGTTGCTGAGGCTTCGGTCAGTAGCAGAAGGAGCAATGGGGAAGGTGGACGTCTGACCGATGCGTTCAGACAATTTTTTAGTCCGCAGCCCCAAGGTATGATCGGTTCCAGCAACCATCGCCAGCGTCTGATATACATGGTGCAGGAATACCTTGGGGCAAGGTCAGACTTGGACACCTTTCCCACCGAAAATCCTCTGGCTTACTGGGTCCTGAGGATGGATCACTGGCCAGAGCTTGCACAGTATGCAATTGAGCTACTGGCCTGTCCTGCCTCCAGCGTTCTTTCCGAACGCACATTCAGTGCTGCTGGAGGATTTGTCACCGATCATAGGGTGCGCCTGTCCACCGCCTCGGTTGATCGACTGACCTTCATCAAAATGAATCAGTCTTGGATCACCACCAGCTACCAGGCACCTGAGGCGGATATAACCGAATAATTTTTAATGTCACATCCCTTCAAGACTGCCTATGCTGATGCTGAGTGACTGTCCTCTTATGTTCACTGACTATCCTCTTCCTCCTCCTCAATGATCCATGCCACCACACCAGTGCCTAAGGCACAATTTTTCAGCCCCTGTTTAACAGGGGCATGTACATACAATTTTTATAAAAAAATGCTTCGCAACACGTGTGACTGCTGTGCTCCAAGTACAGTATCTGTGAGGGGTTGCAGTGTTGTGGCACCAGCACCAGTGCCTAAGGCACAATTTTTCAGCCCCTGTTTAACAGGGGCGGGTAATTACAATTTTTTAAAAAAATGCTTCACAACACGTGTGACTGCTGTGCTCCAAGTACAGTATCTGTGAGGGGTTGCAGTGTTGTGGCACCAGCACCAGTGCCTAAGGCACAATTTTTCAGCCCCTGTTTAACAGGGGCGTGTACTTACAATTTTTTTAAAAAAATGCTTCGCAACACGTGTGACTGCTGTGCTCCAAGTACAGTATCTGTGAGGGGTTGCAGTGTTGTGGCACCAGCACCAGTGCCTAAGGCACAATTTTTCAGCCCCTGTTTAACAGGGGCGTGTACATACAATTTTTATAAAAAAATGCTTCGCAACACGTGTGACTGCTGTGCTCCAAGTACAGTATCTGTGAGGGATTGCAGTGTTGTGGCACCAGCACCAGTGCCTAAGGCACAATTTTTCAGCCCCTGTTTAACAGGGGCGGGTAATTACAATTTTTTAAAAAAATGCTTCGCAACACGTGTGACTGCTGTGCTCCAAGTACAGTATCTGTGAGGGGTTGCAGTGTTGTGGCACCAGCACCAGTGCCTAAGGCACAATTTTTCAGCCCCTGTTTAACAGGGGCGGGTAATTACATTTTTTTAAAAAAATGCTTCGCAACACGTGTGACTGCTGTGCTCCAAGTACAGTATCTGTGAGGGGTTGCAGTGTTGTGGCACCAGCACCAGTGCCTAAGGCACAATTTTTCAGCCCCTGTTTAACAGGGGCGGGTAATTAAAAATCTTGATCTAATAGTTCACAGCAGGGCCCATTCCTGCGCCCACCAAGAGTAACTATGAGGGCCTACAGTCTTGTGGCAACACCGTCCACCACCACCGCCAAAGGCCCAATTTTTCTGCCCTGTTCATCAGGTGCTTGCAATTACAAATCTTGATCTAATAACTCACAGCAGGGCCCATTCCTGCGCCCACCAAGAGTAACTGTGAGAGCTTACAGTCTTGTGGCAACACCGTCCACCACCACCGCCAAAGGCCCAAATCTTCTGCCCTGTTCATCAGGTGCTTGCAATTACAAATCTTGATCTAATAACTCACAGCAGGGCCCATTCCTGCGCCCACCAAGAGTAACTGTGAGAGCTTACAGTCTTGTGGCAACACCGTCCACCACCACCACCACCACCCCCCCAATTTTTCTGCCCTGTTCAACAGGTGCATGCAATTACAAATCTTGATCTATTAACTCACAGCAGGGCCCATTCCTGTGCCCACCAGTCTTGTGGCTACACCAACATCTAATAGGGCAAATTTCTGCAGAGTATATACGCCAGGCCCCTACTTTCAAACATCCAACTTACAAACGACTCCTACTTGCAAATGGAAAGCAGGAAAACAGGAAGTGAGAGGAAATCTACCCCTAGGAAGGGAAATTCTATCCTGTTAGATTTAATTTGGGAAAAAGGTATCTCCTCTCTACTGATACTTTATCACCAATCCTTGTTTCAATTAAAACCCCACTTTTTCCAAAAACATTTGTCATTGGGACGGAAAGTGAGGTGACATGTTCTGAACAGATGTGCAAAGACAGCAAATGTTACAGGGGTGATAACCCCTCCCTATGTTCTCCAAAAAGCTTAAAAATAGATTTTTTGGGGATGGAGCTACACTTCATAATGTACCTGTTCAGATTCTACTTAAGAACAAACCTAAAGCCGCAAGTGGTTTTAAATGGCTTCTTTTTTTCCTTTACAAATGTCATTTTGTGCAAGGACAGTTCTAAACACGGGAAACACATGCCACTTCACAGGCATACTTTAGACACCCCCCAGGGACCATATTTAAAGGAAAATTTCACTTTTTTTTTTTCACTTTATGCATCATTAAAATGACTGCTCCCGAAAAAACGTTAGTTTTTAAAAGTTCTTTTTGCATTGATATATGTCCCCTGGGGCAGGACCCGGGTCCCCAAACCTGTTTTATGACATTAACATGCATATTGGCCGTTGTAATTAGCACTTTTGATTTCGAACGTTCGCGTCCATTATAACGTATAGGGTTCGAAAATTCGCGCAAACTTTCGGTCCGTTCGAAGGTTCTGGTGCGAACCGAACCCGGGGGTGTTCGGCTCATCCCTAACCACCACCTCCTCACCCTGGGCCTCCAGAACTGCCACAGGTGTGGGACAGAGGTCTTGGACCCTCTGTTCAGTTACCAGATCTTCAGCTGGAGAAGTTTGTTGTAACTCCATAGGTGCTGCTGGCAGAAAATCACATGTCCCTGTCAGTGTTGAGGGAGAAAGGCCGACTACCTCTTCTCTCAAGAAGGGCAAAGCCACTGTTGGTGCTGGGCAGAAGTTAGCAGAGCTCTGCCCTGTTGTCAGCACTTCAGGTTTGGGGACGACAATCTCTGGAGTTTCCACTGCCTATTCTCTGGCATGCTGCTGAACGTGTTCTAGCAGTTTCCTGTATGCCCTTTCCAGATGCTGTTCCTTCCTTAACAAATGGTCCAGATCAGGTTTAAGCTCTGAGACCCCTGCAAGACCGAGCATAGCCTCTCTATATTCTCGCAGGTCCTCAAGGGTAGGTTCCTCTTCATCGCCAAACACAAAACGATCTGTAAGGCTCTCCCACAGAAATCCAGGGCCTTCAAAGTCATATCCCTCCGGAGAGCATTCTGTTGTCTCCCCTAAATATCCCTGCTCTGCGTGCCATTGCAGAGCCCGATAATGATTGTCCAGCTCTATCTCCTGCTGGACCAGCCTGTCCAACTCAGTCACCCATTGCTCCTGGGGCTGCTCTCCCAGGAATGCCATCCGCAATGCCCGTTGGTCACTGGCCGGTTGCTCTTGGGTTGGAAAGCACTTGCCCTGTTTTATACCAGCGAGCTGGAGGGCTCCAATCCAGAGCTCCACCCGAATCTGCTGCCTGAGCTCTAGGTATTCCTCCTCAGACACAGTCCTTGTGTATGCTGCAAGGATGATCCGCAGCAGCCCCGGGAACTCTGATGCCAGGTCCATATCTCCGCTGGGGTGACCGAAGCCTGCTATCCTGATCTTGTATCCCGGTTTGGATGTCCCAGACTGCAGGAAGCACAATCCCACTGCTTGCCAACAATGTGACGGAACGTCCCTACACTCCTCTTGAGTGCGTTCGTCATATATCACTTCCTCCCAGTCTGGATATAGGTATAAGATATTCCAACCGCTCCCAAGCACCAAACGAGACGAGACTTACTTAGTGTCAACATGGACTGATTTATTACAAAACTAAAACTGGCATTTATATACAGTAGAAGAGGAGATCCCCCCTCCTGCTCATATTACTCTAACAATACACTTGTAACAACTTAACATAAACTAATTAACTAATCCCTTTAAGCAGCCGATGTGACTAGTACCTAACATAATTGGCATGAGCTAATTATCTAATCATTGACCCAGACTAGTTGACTGAGAGAAGACCCCTCAGGGCAAGACTCTAAGGCTCCCAGCTCATTTGAATGACTATTCAAAAGACATTACCATATTACCATAAACATTAACACAACAAACAGGTGGCTTGAGTTCATGACATTAGCACAACAACATTGTGTGGAATACTCCTTACAAGCCAGACCAGCCTCATCTACATTACACAAGGCAACAGACAGGCTGGCTGGAGTAGCATCTGACAGTGTGTGTCCCATAATGCATGGGACAACACACATTATATATACATATATATCCAGTCTATGTGTCTTGGGGGGGCCAGCATGGACCTAAATCCGAGGAAAACCAGCTGAGCCGTCCCCAGGCATACAGCTCACAAAGAGCACCGTTCCCCCAAATGCCAGGGCCCGTAATCACAAGGCAATAGGCTCGCATTCAGTCCCCTCCAACAGCCTCTGTCCCGGCTAGGTCTGTCACAGTATCATTAGTGGTAATCAGCATGGATTCATGCAAAATCGTTCTTGCCAGACCAATCTATTATCATTCTATGAAGAAGTGAGCTGCCATCTAGATAAAGGAAGGCCTGTGGATGTGGTGTCTCTGGATTTTGCAAAGGCATTTAAAACAGTTCCCCACAAATGTTTACTATACAAAATGAGGTCTGTCGTTATGAGTAACTGGGTTGATAGCTGTCTGCAGGGACGGGTACAAAGGGTGCTGATAAATAGCGAGTACTAGGAATGGTTTGGTGTGGTAAGTTGGGTCCCCCAAGGATCTGTCCTGGGACCAATTCTGTTTAATTTATTCATAAACGATATCGAGGATGGGATAACCAGCAAAATCTCAGTATTTGCGCATGATACCAAGTTAAGCAGGGCAATAACTTCTGCGCAGGATGTGGAAACCTTACAAGAAGACCTAAATAAAATAATGGGGTTGGCAACTACATGGCAAATGAGGTTTAATGTTGAAAAATGTAAAGTAATGCATTTGGGTGCTAAGAATACGAAAGCAAGTTACTGGCTAGGGGGAGAACCTTTGGGGGAATCTAGGATGGAAAAGGACCTGGGGGTCCTAGTAGATGACAGGCTCAGCAATAGCATGCAATGTCAAGCTGCTGCAAGCAAAGCCAGAATATTGGCATGTATTAAAAAGAGGATTCACTCCAGAGATAAAATTACAATTCTCCCACTCTGCAAGACTCTGGTTCCGGCCGCATCTTGAGTATGCCGTCCAGTTCTGGGCACCAATCTGGAAGGATGTGTTGGAACTGGAGAGAGCCCAGAGAAGGGCAACAAAGCTAATAAACCTTCATACGGGGATGTGGCCTAGCACCGGAGGAAGATGGCAGCATAGACTGAGAGCTCCGCCATCCAGAGCTTCTGTTTTGCCTTTAATCAGCGGGACAACCCTCACACTATTGGGTAAAGATGACCGGGAGGAGCTCGTCAGCCACCTGGTCCCAACAGTACTCATCCACACAACTTAGCAGGAACATACCAGTGATGTTCCTCACCCAGCACGCTGATCCACAGGCCGCGTCTCAGGCCTTGGACCAGAGTTATGGCACCACTGCTGATTCCCCTGGTGCCTCTGCTGCAGGTACGCTCACCTCTCACTTCTCTCCCCTACTGTGCTTAGCCGATCTCCAACAAGTAGCCATGGATATCAAGAGCCCCCTGTCTGCAGCCGTTTCTGACCTTAGAATGGACAGTGGCCTCTCGGCTGGAACACATGGAGGCGATGGCCATGACACATGGGGCAGCCATCCAGCAAGTCCAAAGAGTCACAAGGGTTCATGACCAGCACTTGATGGACATACACAGGCACATGAAGGACCTAGAAAACAGGGGCCGCAGGCGCAACCTGCGAATTAGAGTCAGTAGAAGGATCCCAGTTACAGTCTGTTGTCTGGGCCATCTTTAATACTCTGCTGGAAAGGCCACCTGATGCACCTCTTGAAATGGAAAGGTGTCACAGGGCTCTCAGACCAAAGGGCAGAGACACTGATCCCCCTAGAGATGCCGTGTGCTGTCTGGTTAATTTCACTTAAAAGGAAGAAATACAGCAATAAGCCCGCAACCATGATCATTTGGAACATGAGTGTGCACGCATTCAGCTATTTCAAGACCTCTCGGCCATTACCCTTCAACACAGGAGAGATCTACATCATCTGCTGCATGTTTAACATGACAGACGCATTACTTATCAGTGGAAATTCCCCCTTTGCCTGCAAGCAACTACTGGTAATTGCACGGCACAGTTGAGAACACCAGCCGACCTCCAGCCTTTCTGTGACACCTTGGGCATCCCGGCAGTAGATGTCCCGGACTGGTACAGTGCATTCCTGCAACCAGGTCCCTGGATCCCCACGCAGCCTAATGCCACTCCAAGATCGCAAAGACAGACAGAGGGGGCGTAGACCCTCAACCGCCTCCCCATTGAGGATTCGTGGTGATATGAAAATATCATACCCATCGTCTGTCCGACGCAGAACAGACCATTGACTGTACAACCGCTCGATTCCAGATCTTGGATGCCAGATCGTGATGGCTATATCGAAGGACTACCCTGCATGGCCTTGTGACTCACATCCTCTCAGGCACGAGAAATCTGGTAATCCACTCATGCCCGGGAAAAGGTTCTTGCTTCTCTCTTTTTGTTTAGTTGACCTGAAATTGCATAGGAACCCGGTAAACGAACAGGTTTCCTGGATGCAGGACTTTATACCAACAAAGAGCAGAGGGACGCTTCCTCTCTCTCAGGGCTTTTAAACTCTGTGTGCTATATGCTCTTCACTGGTGGTGCTCCAGAAGAGAATACATTGACCAAAGTCACAGCAGAACTTATGGGAGTTGCGTGTGCTCCCACACTAGGCACCTTGAGACACCTGAAGGCCGCTGGTCATTTGCCATGTGAACTTCCTTGCAGCGGTTTTACCTGGTCTCTACGCTGCCTGCTTGTGGGCGAGAGTCATGGCTCCCTCTCACAAGCGGTGGAGCATATACAGTTATTAATGGCCCTCATACTGATATATATATATTTTTTTCCTGTTTATTACAGTTTTGTTATTATGATTATGGTTTCTCTCTTTTTCTTCCCATCATTGGCCCTAGGGGGTTCTTGTTAGATTTAGAACCCACAAGACTCAGTCTAACAGCACAGTAAGATGGGATGCTCCCTGAAATGGATGTAACATCAGCCATGCTCAAGCTCACAAGTAATGTGGAGGGATGATATTCCATCTTCTATAAAAAATTTGATTGATTGTTAGTTGCTTTTGGAGCAGCGTACCCCCAAGCTCTTGATTCTTCAGACCCGAGGTTTGTGCTCCGACCTGAATGTTAAGTCCTTTGGGGTCGGGGATATCAGTTTGCCAACCTTTAGAAGATTCAAGTCCTTTTGCATGTCAGAAGCCCAGCTTCTCTACCTGCTCCAAGATGCTGACCTGAGGGTAGATTTCTCTTCTTAAAAGGCACCTGGAAAGACAGACCAGTGACTCTGGCAAATGTATATTGTCCCAATTCCAAAAGGGTAATCTTTCTGAAAGACACTCTTCTGAAACTTGCTTCCTGTGTGCATTTTTGGCGCGTTAAAACCTCATCACAAACGCCTATTATTAACTGTAATGTCCTACCTTGCCGGCATTACGTTACCATAGACTTGAATGGAAGGGGTTGAAATGTTTCAAACTCGACATGAAGCATCAATTTTGAAGCGAAGCGGCGCTAACACTTCATGTTTTGATAATGTGAACAGCACTGTGCGCTGTCCATATTATCAACTGTATAGGCGTTTGAGGAGAGTTAAAATGGCCCCTCAAATGCCTGCTTTCAATGCCAGTGTGAACTGGGCCTAAAGTTGGTGAAATAAGAGGATAGTTGGGGAGCTGTCTTGGTTGGAACCATCAAGGACAAAATATTAATTATATGATTTTCTAGACACAACTGCATTAATAAATGTCCTATTTCTTTACCCAGTATGGCCAACAGTTTGCAATAATGTTGTAAAGCTTTTACTTTCCCAAATTATTCCTGTTTAATGTATGTTGATTATCTTTACATTATAAATTAAACGACTGAATAAAATCTTACACAGACACAAAGATTTTATGTAAGGCTCTCTCTATGTAGCCAAGACAATGGAGTCTGTAAATTCATTTAATTTGTTTCAACAAATGAAATGAAGGATTTCCTGACACAAATGGGAATTGTTGGCATGTGTAAAACCTCCATATGCTTTGGCTGGAACGATTGAGTGCTGCGCTAAATTCAGGGTGCCAAATAACAAAAGGCCCGGCCCTATCTGTACTGTAACTGGGAGGAAAAACTCATTGTAACAGACGGTCTACAGGGCTCGGCTACCACAAGCTGGAAGTTAATAGCATAGGCCCAAAACAATTTGTCGTCTTGTTGGTCTTATGCAAGAATCCATACTAAACATATTGGTTACAGTTTTTGAAAAAATAAAAGTTGACTTATGCCTTGTTGTTATGGCTCACTGCACATGTTGTCTTTTCCTTATAATTCATTAGCAACAATCCCAAGTCACAGAAAACCCACCTATGTTTTCTGAAGCACGTTTAATTTTTCTTCTGTTATTTCCTGCTAATATTTAACAAGATGCTATCACTGTCACAGTGATCCCTACCTCATGGGAACTTAAAATAGCATTAGCCCCAAAGCAAACATTTATTAGATTGCAGCTCACCAATTGTGATGGCTGCATTTGTTAACTTTTTTAGGGTTTCTTTTGTTATCTGGAGATCCAGTCAGTAAGTCTGTTGTTTTTTCAAAAGAACAAAGCTTTCCTGCAGATGTAGCAGTTAGAGGATTAAGACAGATAATTGACCTCTGATAGGGGTTCTTACAATAGTCAGCATTTATTAATTTGCTGTATGTAGAACCTTTATCCCAAAAAGGAAAACAAATGTTTGCTGTAACTCCTTATAAAGTATCAGCTGGGGATAAGCTTCAATTTCTTATGCCGTGTACACACAATCTGACTTTTCGACGGACTTGGTCAGGCGGACAATCCGACAGACTTTGCAGCTGAGGTCCGCCGGACTTTCAAGGGAACGGACTTGGCCACACACGATCACTCCAAAAGTCTGACGGATTTGAACGTGATGACGTAGAATAAGGAAGTTCATAGCCAGTAGCCAACAGCTGCCCTAGCGTCGGTTTTAGTCCGTCGGACTAGCACACAGACGACCAGATTTTGCGACCGGATTTGAGTCCGTTGGAAAGAGTTGAAGCCAGTCTTATTTCTAGGTCAGCCGGACTTTTGGGAAGAAAAAGTCCGCTGGAGCCCACACAGGATTGAATTGTCCGACGGACTCTGGTCTGCCGGACCAAGTCCTCCGGAAAGTCCGATCGTGTGTACGCGGCATTAGTGTTTCTAAATCTGCTAGTACAGCTCTCCCCAAACTGACAATGCTGCTGTCCAAAGTTGTCTCTGTTGCTCCTTCATCCAGAGTGGAGGCACTCTAAGCCCCCGTACACACGGTTGGAAATTCCGACCACAAAATCCGTCGGATTTTCTTCCGACGGATTTTGTCTGACACTGGTGTTGCATACACACGATAGCTTTGGTCTCGTAATTTGATCGGAATTCTCTACACACGATCTGAAAAAGTCTGATCGGATTTTGTTGTCGGAAAATTTGAGAGCAGGATCTCAAATTTTTTTTGTCGGATATTCCGACGGAAAAAGTCAGATGGAGCCCACACACGGGCGTTTTTTTCCGACACCATGGTCCGATCGGACATTTTTCGTCGGAATTTCCGATCGTGTGGCCAGGTCATCAGGGGAAAACGGGAAAAGCCGCTGCCATATGTTACATTGTTAGTTTTGGGTTTAATATCATTTTCAGTATTTAATTGTAAATTAGCCACATTTAGCTTGTGAGTCAGTTAGCATAAGGGGGGTAGGAATAGATCACCTTCTGAGACTGCTAGCAGCTGCAATTCAAACATTGTAGGAACCATATTTTTTTTTCTCAGCAGTGGCATGCTAAGGTAAAGAGTAGCCACCTGGGAGCATCTGAAGGGATATCAGGGGATTACTTTTTTGCAGATACCCTAAATATAAAGTGTTCTGGAGATTAAGAATTTAGAGGTTTTCAAAAATATATGCCTCAGCACAGTGCCGATCCTGACCTTCCTGGGGCCCTAAGCAAAATTCTGCTAAGGGGCCCTCTACCTGACCCATGATGCCGTGAGCATAGGTCCCCAGAGAGCCTCCCTACTTACATCAGGGTCCCCAGAGAGTCTCCCCCTACATCAGGGTGACGTCATCAGCTGCATCCAGTGTGAATATCTCCTAACCAGTGCCTGTTTAGGAGATATTAAATTAACCTACAGCTAAGCCTTATTATAGGCTTACCTGTAGGTAAAAATCACAAAGTGGACTTTACCAGCTTTTGGAGTTCGAAAGGGGCTACTCTTTTTGCAGAGATTAAACAGTACACATTTGTATTAGTCTGATCTAATGTCCAGCAGCCAACCTTGATCGCAGGTAAAGTCATGTACAGTATTATGCATTTATTGGTTTAATTTTCATTGTGAGGTGCTCCATATTTAGAGGGAGTTGGAGTGTGGCAGCTTAGACTTCTACACTGATGCTACAAGCTAGCATGAGATATGTGTCCAGGTGCCATCCCTGGCCATGCTACGATTCTATATCCAGGGCTTTATGGCCTCTCTTTACGTTGGGCTTGTTAGTGCACACACAGGACTCAAGCACTAAAGAAAATGCAGGGGTCTGATCACTAATATTTGTGGTAGTAAACTAGCTTAAACAACACTACTTTCAACATCTGTAGTCTTTTCTGTGACTTGTTGCACATTATCTTGTCTCAGGTCAGACTTCAACTCTGGGACACCGCTGGTCAAGAGAGGTTCCGTAGCCTCATCCCAAGCTACATCCGAGACTCTACTGTGGCTGTGGTAGTTTATGACATCACAAGTGAGTACTTTTTCTGTGCTTGAAGTCCCAATAAATGTAGAAAATTTGAAAGATAATTACTCATAAAACGAACAATGTCAAACCTGCTGTACCATATGACTTACAGTATATTGGAGAGAGTGGTTGGAAAAAACATTAGGAGTTTGGTGGCAAACTGGTGGAGCTAGTGGATTTATTCAGCAGACCATATTTCTTTTTAATATATCTCCAGCCTACAAAAGATCTGCCTGTAAAAACAAGAAAATACTGCCAATACTTCTTGAGTTATTGCTAGTCTGTTAGTCCATAAGTCTGTATGACTTTACCATACCTCTCAGCTTTCTGCGATGGGAACGAGGGACACCTATTAGCAAAAAGTATGTACATATAGAACACACCCCCTGCCACGCCCCCCTTAAGGGAGATTTGTAAAAAAAAAAAAAAAAAAAAGCTTGGTTAAACCAACAAGTGATTTTTTTACTACTACTTTTCCTTTATATTGGCTTTTGAGATTTCCAAATGCAGCGATTAAGAAATTGGAAGAAAGGTTCAGCACCGGGAAAACTGAAAATTGTATCAAATACTTACCGTAATTTTCCTTTCCTGACACCAAACCATGGCAGCATACTAGTGATAGACTTCGCCTCTCTTCCACTCCCTCAGAACCAGTGAATAGCATAAATTAAAGAACGAATTCCAGCTGGAAAGATGAAAGACTTATTACATGATCTGAAAAGAGCAATTGTGGACTTTAAGTTCTATACACGTCCAATTTGTGTGACCCTCCTTAATAATCCTCTGGGAAGTTAGGCAATGCACAGATGACTGTTAGATAGAGGGCTGTCACTACCCTTGATACAAGATGATCTACCGGACACAAGTCTACTCCTTCTGGAAAGAAAACAATATCTTTTTCTGAAGCTCTCCGAGCTTGAATCTCAGACATCCTTCTGCTTGAAGATCTTACAATAGATACTGCCTAGTAGGTAATGTCACAAATTGAACACTGTTCTGTTGGAGAAAATGGTCAAACTGATTTGAAATCTAGCAATACCGATAGATTCCACTGGGAAAGATTCTCTTTCGTTGTGGTCGAAACCTCCTGACTGTCTTCAAAATTTGTGAAAACAAAAGGATTTCCGGCACATTTAAGCCTTGTTATTGCCAACCTAGTCGACACTTGCAATCTCAAGGAATATAGGCTGAGGCTCATGTCTAATCTGGTCTACAAGAAGTCCAGAACATATAGGGATACATATAGGGAATCATATAGGGAGACAGAAAAGAAAAAACAAAAAGGGATATGCAGCCCTGTGAGATACAAGGACTCCAAAGGAGTGAAATAAATCAACTAGCTGGCCCCCCCAAGCCTCAGCCCGTAGACACTTAGTGGCAGATTTCGTTCCTAAAGAGGAAACACTGCAGGACCCCATCAAGACCCACAGAAGGGGTTCCCAGGCTTTTTATTGCAATTTAGTGGCCCTATCGCTGGTACTGGGAGAGGCTCAACCCAGCCGGATGCTGCATGGAGGCAGAGGTGGGAACATAGTACTGCTTACTCTTCACTGGTGCGTGGAGGTATGAGGAAAAAAAGAAGAATGTGGTGGGGCCTGACTAGGCCTTTAATTTATGCTATTCACTGGTCACAGGGAGTGGAAGACAGGTGGAGGCTATCACTAGTATGCTGCCATGGTGGCGTCAGGAAAAACTCTTTTTGATAGATGAATAGTGCATTTTACATACAACTATATAGAGCAGACCAAAATGAGGGACAAATGAGGAGGAAAGAGGGACAGAGGGACTTTGTTCCAAATCAGGGACAGTTGGGAGGTATGCATTACACATTGGAGCAGTCTCATACTACCTAATTAGTGTGAGCTTTGATACTGTTAGTAAACTGAGCTACATTAGAGATTTAACAAGGGCATAGAAATGAGTGATCATCTCAGCCTCCTCTACTACATGATTGGGTTTTCTTTTTTTTTATATAAAGGTAATCTTTTTAAAGATAAATCTTTTATTTTGCCAGGTGACCAAATTTTTACGTTACTTTTTTTTTTTTACAGACTATGCAGTCACCATGCACCGAATACTATGTTAACCCATAGAAATGTATAGCCAAATCATTTTCAGAGGACACGTCTGCTAAAGCTGGCCATACACCAGTATAATTGTGTTCAAAATGTTTTGTTTTAACAACGTTCATTCATTATTCTAATCATTACTGGGGTCAAACACACGTTTGTTTTCGACAGTGACAAGAAAATTGAAAGGAGCAGGGTGGAAGTTTTTTCTTAAAAGAACAATTTTCTAACAGTGAGCGTAGTTTTCGTTTCGGGAGAGTCCATTTGTTGCAAAATAGAATGTTAAAAGCACATGAAATTTTAAAGAATTTCTGAACTACATGTGTCATCGACTGAACTGGCAATTTTAATATGAATGTTTGTATAAATTTTCCTGTGAACGTTTGTTTGAAAACATACTAGTGTATGGCGAGCATAAGAATAGGCATACCGCAGGCTGAATATGACAAATCTAATAGATTCCTCCACCTATGATAAATGCATGGATGGAGGAATCTTTACTGACAGTTATTGTATTATGACAGCCGGCACCTATGGCTGTGAGAATACCTAAACAGCAAGTGCATCTGATTCGTTGCTGTCACTGTTCAGCCAAAAATGTTCTACCTGACTCCTTCCATAAAAGTTGATTGAAAATCGGCTTTTATTGAGTGGGGTGGCCCCCACAGGGCCACCCATTGTGGAAGTTTTATATAGTCCAGCAGGGAACACCTGGAATTTGAGCTGTCTATGCAACCTTTTATGCATGGTTACATTTATGATGATGTATGGGATCCTGCTTGAACCGGCAAGATAAAATTACAGTTAGAATATCTGTTATACCACAGACCTCAGTATTTAAACTCCAAAGACCTCTTTACGTTAAACAAAATCTCTCAGTCAAGTTGTATCATGAACTTTTAGCATGTTATTTTCGTAAAATAAGAGGGGTGCATACTTCAAGGCCATTGTCCTATTCTTGGCTTTGCTGCTTACTGAATCTGATGTAGAACATGGCCATGCTTGTTAACAAACAGTAATCTGGCAAATAGTAAGGGAAAGATAAAGCCAGTCTCTGCACCGAGTTGTGTTTCTCAGTAGGTACTTGCTTGCATGGTACAAACAAATAAGAAAAAGGCAAAAAAAACACCATATTATGTAGGCAGCATCCACAATGAACAGGGGTTACAACTCCACATAGGTGGACAGAGGAGGGGGGGGGGGGGGTGTGTATGTTCCATAGTTCAAAGGCACACTTGATCTGGCAGCTCCAGAAAATGAAATGCATTCATATGCTGCAAGAATGTAGAACAAGACAAGGGTTTCTTGTACAACAAAAATGGTAAGTTGGCAACCTCTAGCAGAAGCAGCACATTTCAGCCTGTGGTGTCCAGTCATGAATGGCCCACACGCTTTCTCCAGTGATGGGGCCCCTAACACAATTCTTGTAGCTATCAGACTGACTCCTTAGATGGGGCCGCTCCAGAGATCTCCCACTGTAGGTGCCTAATAGAAAATTATGAAAAATTCAAGTTCATAGATAAAGTCCATAAATATGCTGAAATAAAGAAGAGTGTCTTCATAAGTGATTCCTTAATGATTCCCACAAATAGTGCTCTCAATCAAATCCGTGACATATGCTCCCTCCACCAGATGTGCTCTCACCTGGGATATATGACCACTAAGGATGAGTCGAACACCCCCCGGTTCGGGTTCGCCCCAGAACTTACGAACAGGCAAAAAATTTGGACGAACACTGTTAAAGTCTATGGGGCACTAACATGAAAAATCAAAAGTGGTATTTTAAAGGCTTATATGCAAGTTATTGTCATAAAAAGTGTTTGTATCAATGCAAAAAAAGTTTTAAAAACTGCCTTTTTTTCAGAAGCAGTGATTTTAATAATGCTTAAAGTGACAGTGAAAGTGCATTCCATGCATTAAGATAAAAAGCCTTTTGTGTGCAGCAGCCCCCCTCAGCCCCCTAACACTTACCTGAAGTTCCTCTCTGTCCAGCGATGTCCACAAGTGTCTCAGCCATCCAAGATTCTCCTGATTGGCTGAGACACAGCAGCAGCGCCATTGGCTCCCGCTGGTGTCAATCAAAGTCAGCTAGCCAAACAGGGGAGAGAGGGGGTGGGGCTGAGTCGGGGGTTCCGTGTCTGAATGGGCTTGGGTGCCCCATAGCAAGCTGCTTGCTGTGGGGGCACTGAACAGGAGTGAGGGGCCAGGAGCACAGAAGAGGGACACAAGAAGAGGAGGATCCAGGCTGCTCTGTGCAAATCCACTGAAACACAGCAGGTAAGTATAAAATGTTTGTTTTTTTATGGGAAAAAAACAAGACTTTACAATCACTTAAAGAGACACCCTTTTTTTCCAGCATATCTATGACCTCCAGCCACCTGCAGATCCCTTAACATCCCACAGTGCATGCCAACCTCCCATAGTGGCCCACAGTGTGTCCAGTTCCCCTGGGAGCCCTCAGCCTCCACAGTGCCACCCAGCCATCCACAGTGATACTCATTCTGCTGCAGAGCCTCCAGCCAACCATAGTGCCTCTAACCTCTAACAGTGCCCCCCAGCTTCCTCCAGAAGCCTCATCCCCTTCAGGGCCACCAAGTATGCTGCAGAGTATGCTAACCCACTTCACAACCTCCATTACTTATCTTCCCCCACAGGGATACCCAACCCCATCCAGAGCTTCCCAGCATTTTAGTACGTGTTTTGCATTCCCATACTTTTATCGAGTGATTATAAACTTTATTTTTTACTGGGGCATAGAAGGCTTTAGAAGAATATACCAGGATTTGGTCTTAAAAAAGTTTAAAACCACTGCTCTAGGGTGCAGGGTGCTTCCAGGGGCTAGGCCATGCGTTTTAGGGCTACTACCTCTTTTCTCAGTCTTCTGAAAAATACTAGATGTCCGATTGTCTTGGTGATTCAATAGTGTCAATATCTTTAATGTCACTGATTGGGTGTTCTGATTTCACTCTGACTTTTCTGATCTGCATGCTTGCTCCATGTCTGTGATTTAAGTACTAAATCCAGCCAGCCAGGCAACATGCACTTTCAGAAGGAGATCAGCATAAGAACTCTTTAAATGTTATTCTCAGTACTGGCGTTCTTTAAAGGAGAAGTCCAGTCTGAGCTTTTTAGGCTGTGCTTCTCCTCTGGGTCACAGGAGTGCAATTAGTTTTGCACTCCTGTGACCCGTTTTCAGCGGAGATCGTTCTGAAGTCCGCTCTCCGCTGACGTCACTGCCATTAGTCGAGGCAGCGCGTCATCCCGACTTCCAAGTCTGGATCCGCCAGCTGCCTTGACTGATGGCAGTCTCAGTGGCTCAGCGAGCCGCTGAGATGGCTACTCCCCGCCCCTTCACAGCTCAGCACTCCAATGACTGTGGAGAAGCAGAGAGGAGAGACGCTGACTGACAGTCAACAGCTCTCCTCTGGGGGATCTGAGAAAACTGAGCTATTGGCGATGTTCGTGGCTCAGTTCTCAGTGCAGAGACAGCGGGGGACAGATGCAGCATCAGTCTGATGCTGCATGCACCTAAGTATGTATGAATCTTCAATAAAAAAAAAACATACTTCTCTTTTAAATGTACAGTAGTTGGCTCGGCTTTCTTGTCTTGCACCATTGTGCTAATTAAAAATAAAAAAGGAGCTACAATTTTGTACAAAATATAAACTGTAAAAATATATACTTTAAATAAAACAGGGACATTATTGAATTTAGTGTGACAATCAGCTTTCAGCCTGTGACTGGAATAAACCTTGATAGAAATACATAGCAGGGGGCTGAGGCTTTTATACTGGCTATAATTAGGGAAAAATCCATTGTAATCTGTTGTGTGCACACAATAAATGTGCTGCCATCTATTGGAGTTAATAGATACTGCATTGTGCATGACTATCAGCTGGAGACCCCCTGCGGGGCAAACTCGTTTTGCTAATCAGTAAAAACACTATTAGCCCATTAGATAATTAACAGTAGTAATTAACAGGTCTTTAGCGTCTTGTTAGCAAGATGTGTTTCCTTATCACATTGGTAAGAATTGTGTTCACAGATCTGAGAATGTGTGAATGGGAGAAGAACATATAATACGCTTTTGTTTAAAAAAGGGTTTGATTTCAAATTCATCCAACATTTTTCTGTGCCTTTGCTGACACATCTACTTATTTATCTGCTAATATCAGTCAGTTTCACCACTTTTCCCATCCCTTTAATTGATTTCATGGCGTTTACCACAGTTCACATCCCTTTATCTGATTTCATGGGATTCACTGAAGCAGTGTTTTTCAACCTTTTTTCAGTCAAGGCAGCCTTTAAAATTATGCACAATCTTGAGGCACCCCAATCTAAAATGTAAAAACTAAACTAATAGTTTTACATAGCATAGCAACATCTACACACATAGGACTAGGGATGGGCCGAACTGACCCCTGTTCGAAAATTTGGACCTGAATAATAAACTCCATTAAAGTCAATGGGACCCGAAAGTCAAAAATCAAAAGTGACCATTTTGAAGGCTTTTATGCAAGAAATTGGGCATACAATGGTTATAGGGTCCGGGTCTTGCCCTGGGGGACATGTATCAATAAAAAAAAAGTTTGTTAAAAACGTCATTTTTGAATGAGCAGTGATTTTTTTTTATTTTTAAAGTGAAAGCATAAAAATCAAAAATTCCTTCCAATATAGTGCCTGGTGGGTCCCCTTAGTCTACCTGTAAAGTGTCAGGTCTGTACCATGTCAAGAATCTGCTGCAGCAATAATTGCATTTATAAAGCCAACAAAAAGTTTTTCCTGCAAGCTGCCTTTATTTTGCTCAGCAACAGCTGGGGAGCCAGTGTATATGATGAGGCCACAATGTAGTGCACTTGGAACAAGATTAGAGATTTTTTAGATACATTCTAGTGTCACTTTGACTTTGGATAGTAACGGGTGCGTAAAAATTGGTCTTTGGGTGTCGGTGGCGCCTTCCCACCGTAACCCTAAGAGGTACTCTTGATGACAGCAATTGGCCTTGTGGTAAAAAATTGCAATGATATGCACCTGTCAAACAGGTGCAGAAAAATTACTGTTTGGGGGTCGGGCATGCCTTCCCACTGTAACCCTAAGAGGTACTCTTGATGACAGCAATTGGCCTTGCTGTAAAAAATTGCAATGATATGCACCTGTCAAACAGGTGCAGAAAAATTACTGTTTGGAGGGCGGGCATGCCTTCCCACTGTAACCCTATAGAGGTACTCTTGATGAAAGCAAGAACTGGCCTTGCTGTAAAAAATTGCAATAATATGCACCTGTTAAACAGGTGCAGAAAAATTACTCTTTGTGTGTCGGGCGCCTTCTCACCGTAACCCTTTAGAGGTACTCTTGATGAAAGCAAGAATTGGCCTTGCTGTAAAAAATTGCAATGATATGCACCTGTCAAACAGGTGCTGAAAAATTGGTCTTTGGGTGTTAATTGTGCCCATGACACCTATACCAAAAACATTCTTCCGGATGAAATAATTGAACACCCTCAAAGCTAGGCAGCCTTGAAGTCCTGCAGAGATTCCACATCCCAAAAAGACTTAATCAATGACATCGGTATCAGGGGATTCATAGCTGGTAATCCAGGTCTGATTAATTTTTATAAAAGTCAAACGGTCCACGGAGTCTGTGGACAGACGCGTTCTATCAGTTCTATCAGTAGCGAAAACCTCCTGCAGCACTGAATGCCCTTTCTGAAAGCACGCTGGATGCAGGGCAGCCCAACAACCCAATAGCATACTGGGCAAGTTCTGGCCAGTGGTCAATTCTCATGACTGGCTAAGTCAATGGATCGTCAGCTGAAAAGCTCGCCATCTCTGTTTTGGCCTTGAGGTAATCCTTCACCATGCGATGCAGACGCTGCCGATGGGATGTGGAAGCTGATAGCCCTGGGCGGCGAGGACTAAAAAAAATCCGAAATGCTTCACTTAGGCAGACGCTTTCTCCAACGCTCCTCTCTTGACCAACAGGTTATACACAGAGATTAAACTAATCAACCTACATACATTGTACCTATTTATCTACAGTCTTCTCTTATCTACATTTGTTCACAGCGCTGAATTATAAAGATTGTAAATAAATGGTGCGCTCATTCAAACTTTTTATCATACAGGTGATACTCAAAAAATTTGAATATTGTGCAAAAGTTCATTTATTTCACTAATGCAACTTAAAAGGTGAAACTAATATATGAGATAGACTCATTACATGCAAAGCAAGATAGTTCAAGCCGTGATTTGTCATAATTGTGATGATTATGGCTTACAGCTCATGAAAACCCCAAATCCACAATCTCAGAAAATTAGAATATTACATGCAATCAATAAAACAAGGATTGTACAACAATATCGGACCTCTGAAAAGTATAAGCATGCATATGTACTCAGTACTTGGTTTGGGCCCCTTTGCAGCAATTACTGCCTCAATGCGGTGTGGCATGGAAGCTATCAGCCTGTGGCACTTCTGAGGTGTTATGGAAGACCAGGATGCTTCAATAGCGGCCTTCTGCTCTTCTGCATTGTTCGGTCTCATGTCTCTCATCTTTCTCTTGGCAATGCCGGTTCAGGTCAGGCGAGTTTGCTGGCCAATCAAGCACAGTAATCCCACGGTCATTCTACCAAGTTTTGGTGCTTTTGGCAGTGTGGGCAGGTGCAAAGTCCTGCTGGAAATTGGAGTCAGCATCCCCATAGAGCTCGTCTGTGGAAGGAAGCATGAAATTCTCCAAAATCTCCTGGTAGACGGCTGCGTTGACCCTGGACTTAATGAAGCACAGTGAACCAACACTAGCAGATGACATGGCTCCCCAAATCAACACTTCAATCAAAAACTTCACACTGGACTTCAGCCATCTTGCAGTGTGTGCCTCTTCATTCTTCCTCCATATTCTGGGTCCTTGGTTTCCAAATGAGATGCAAAATTTGCTCTCATCAGAAAAGAGGACTTTGGACCACTGAGCAACAGACCGGGTCTGTTTTTCTTTAGCCCAGGTAAGAGGCTTCTCACCTTGTTTGTTGTTCAGGAGTGGCTTGACAAGAGGAATATGACATTTGAAGCCCATGTCCAGGATCCATCTGTATGTGGTGGCTCTTGATGCACTGACTCCAGCCTCAGTCCACTCCTTGTGAAAGTCCCCAACACTGTTGAATGGCCTTTTCCTGACAATCCTGTCCAGGCTGCGGTCATCCCTGCTGCTTGTGCACCTTTTTCTTCCACACTTTTCCCTTCCACATAACTTTCTATTAATGTGCTTTGATACAGCACTTTGGGAACATCCAACTTCTTTTGCATTTACCTTTTGAGGCTTTCCCTCCTTATGGAGGGTGTCAATGATGGTTTTCTGCACAACTGTCAGGTCAGCAGTCTTCCCCATGATTGTGATTCCTACTGAACCAGACTGAGAGACCATTTAAAGGCTCAGGAACCATTTGCAGGTGTTAAGGCTTAACTATGAGTGGGACACATTGAGCCTAGAATATTGCACCTTTTCACAATATTCTAATTTTCTGAGATTGTGGATTTGGGGTTTTCATTAGCTGTAAGCCATAATCATCACACTTAGGACAAATCACGGCTTGAACTATCTTGCTTTGTATGTAATGAGTCTATCTCATATATTAATTTTACCTTTTAAGTTGTATTAGTGAAATAAATGAACTTTTGCACGATATTCAAATTTTTCGAGTATCGCCTGTATGTGAAAAACCAACAGAATATCATAAGCAAGGAGCAGTAGAAAGATCTGTCAACTGTCCTTCCTATGCACATATCCAGTGTAGCGTATTAACCTGAAAAACGAATATTCAAAAATTGTTTATATCTATTGAAAACAGCAATCAACTCATAAAATGTCCACATAAAGAGATAAATAATAATCCAGTAGTGTAAGCAAGTACTTCATCCACACAAGGTTCGCCCCTGCTCCAATCTGTGCCCAAATAGTAATATGTTTGTGAAAGAAAAAAAAAAATAACCTCCACCAGCCACCTTTATGTGAATTGGCCGCTCACCTTAGGGAATGACCAGATCGGTGAAACAGCGCCTTTTTTGTTAACATAATGATGCTCAGTTCCTGTATATGTCCACCTGATGTAATCCGTCTCACCGACAATCTCCTGGTTGGGACTAGCTAGATGCACTCTTCTAGCTTCCCATTTACTCAGGATATATAAGAAAAAAATGTCATTGCGCAATATTGCTAAAAAAATTTATATTTTTAATTATGTATAACAAATTCACATTTCACACATCTTTACACAGCACTTTCAGCAATTAAAATATTGGCTAATCACCTCCTCACCGCTTTCCGGACATACATGACACCGGAAGTGGTGTCACTGGATATAGTCACATGTAAAAGTTTATAGGTGCGTAAGAAGGACAGTTGATGGATCTTTCTACTGCTCCTTACTTATGATATTCTGTTGGTTTTTCACATATGATAAACGGTTTGAATAAGCCCACCATTTATTTACAAAAGTTATTTATATCTTAATGTGAGGTCACTAAATAATGGTCGCAGCTGTTCACAATAAGGTATAGGTGGAAGTCTCTATTCACGCACATAGCAGCGCACAAGTACTTTAAACACAGCTGAATTCTAAAGCTTGTATAAGAGTTCAGAAAAAAGGGGGTGGAGAGCTGAAATTACACTCTGTAGAGCTCAGTGAGGAGAGCTCTGAGAGCTGATTGAAGGGGAGGGAAATACCCCCTTCACACAGTACACAGGAACAGAGCTGATAGAGGAATATGCTTTGTTCATATTTCATGTCTGATCTTTAACCTAACCTTTAAAATGAATCCTTAACATTTTATCTAGCCATAATCTAAAAATTAGAATTTAACAAACATAATCCCAATATTAAACATTACTTCCAACCAAACTTTTTTCTACTTTTGGATAGAGCATGGAAGAAATAGAACAGCTTTTTTGCTGCCCGAGTCTCCAATAGGGGGAAATACCTGTGCATCCTTGAACGGGGTGTCCCTGGGGCAGAAAGTGATGGGAAATCTCTTGAGTGGGACAGACTGCAACTAAAACTGTTTTTATAGTATAATGGGGAAATCTTAGAACCTTGGGGTTTTTGTATTAAGGTCTGTGTCTGCCCCTAGAAGCACTTGTTCTCCCTTGTTATTGGGCTGCTTAAGCTGGCCATACATTATACAATTTTCTTTTCAATTTTCAATTCAATTTCAATTTTCCTTTAGATTTACCAAAACCATATAATATGAAGTCAAACCTAAACACTTTCAATTTGCATGCAATCAGGCAGGCCCTTGCACTACATAATTGAGGGTAAATCTAAAGAAAATTGAACAAGAAAATTGTAAAATGTATGGCCAGCTTTAGTTCCACTAAAACAGGAAGTGAGGGGAAATCTCCCGAATAGGGTCACAGAAAACAATAAAATAAACCCTGTTAAAAATTCTAACTCACCCTACTCTATCCAACACAACTTAATGTTAGGTGGAATTTGGTTTAACTTTAACTCTTGACCCTAACTATAAACTTATCCCTCTCAAATGCATACTTACTTTATCATCTCCAAAAGTATTTTGCACTGAAATTACCCGATTCTACTGCATAAAAAAGCAGCACAGGGCACCTACTAAGGGGTACAGGGACTGGAAAGGCTGGACAATTGCCAAGGCATCACCATTCATCGCTCTTATACGGAAATTGACTAGCATGCTGGTCAATCATTGGGAACACCTCCAAAGTTCCACATTCTGGACATGTAAGGTTGTGACCAAAACACAACACACACACATTGTAGTATTTAAGCTTCCACCACCAGCAAATCACAGGTCTGTGAAGAACCTTGCTCTTGCAACCTCTAGTAAATACACTCTGTGCTATAGCTTTCGTTTGCCTGCTCAGCCCAAGAATGCCCACTCCTCCAGACAGACATGTGTTCATCAGGGCATTTGAAAATGTTGATAATCCTCCAAAAAGCCAGCCCACTGCTTGCATCAGAGCTGAGAACTCTTAAGAGGTGTACTGCGGCAGGGTGCTGTGAGGTTTTCAGGAGGTACCATCTATGATCTTCCTGCACTGCATAGAAAGCACAAAGACTCAGTGATGAAGTCACTAGTTCTAAAATAAGGTATGAAATTAAAAATGGAAAGCTTTAGTTAAAGATTTCATTTTGATGAATAAAAGGAACCAGGGAAGACTAAATATACAGTAAGCTGATTAAACTTCAGCTTTATTAATTTAATTTTACAGATCTGAATTCCTTCCATCAAACATCCAAATGGATTGACGATGTGAGAACAGAAAGAGGAAGTGATGTCATAATAATGCTTGTTGGAAACAAAACAGATCTGGCAGATAAAAGGTAAGAGAACAAATTGCTTGTTCATTATTTTCTCTTATATCTCTTATTTATATTATATATTATATAATATATATATATATATATATAATATTAAGAATTATGTGTAGAAGTAGCAGTATTTTCACCTTGTAGTCTGCACTCATTGTTGGAGTTTCCACCATATAATTACTTTAGATATTTATCTTCCCACAGAAAATCTATAACCCCTAGTCAATGTTCTTCTTTTTTTTTGTAATTGACAATTTTTATTGTCAATGTTCTTTTATAATCAAGAGGGGCTTGGTGTACTCCAGTCAAAACTGAAAGCTAAGCCATGACGTGATCTACTCTCCAGTATTCTTTTCTAGGTCCCTTATTGTTATGCTGTCTTCTCTCATCAAACATCCCTGTTACTGCCTGATTCGATATGCAGTATATCATTTTCTATTTTTTCTTCAGTAAGAAATGTACTAGGACATAAAGGTAAATTTCAACCTGTAGATGTTGTCACACTAGAACCGGGCCTCTATAAGATCAAAGCTTTTACAGTTTTGCAATGTCATCACTTCACCATATCCTTTCATTGTATCTGAAAACTGCTGTCCAAGGCCAAAGTAATGATAGCTTGGTCTATTGACCCATGTAACACAGCAAACATTAGAATACCTCATGGGTTCAGAAATCAAATGTAATAAATCAATAAATATTGATATTGAACGTCTCTGCTATGAAAGACAAATGATTGTTTCTCTGAAGGTGCTGATGGGAAGGTTTTATTTTCCAGGAAAGTATTTAAGCCAAAGGATGCATCTGCTGTATCTCCACTGCAGAGTGTTATCTGCGTGCCCCCTGCAAATCTTTATAACTGGCTTGTAGGAGGAATTGTCTATTTAGCTGTTCAGGACTGACTATTGACATGCTGTCTTAATAAGTAGCATTATGTACAGTATCTCACATTTTTGTAAATATTTTATTATATCTTTTCATGTGACAACCAGGGGTGGACTGACAACTCATGGGGCCCCCGGGCAATAGGATATTATGTGGCCCCCAGACAATCACAGATTATGGGGCCACACAGTATACACACACACACAGTATACAATCACACAGTATACACATACATGTACACATAGTATATACAGACATGTTTCTATTGGCTTAGAAGGTACTGGAGAGGTGGGGCAGCTATAATCTCGGGTTTTTTAGACGAAAAGATGTCAGTAAGGGACATTTCAGAGACAGATGTAAAAAAAACACAGATTTTTACATACTGTGCCTGGTTTTACTGAGGCTGGCAACCCTGATGGGGCCCCTAGTGGCCCAGGGCCCTCAGGCAGTGCCCGAGTGGCTGATAGACATGTGCGATTCGTTTCGTACGAATTCGTAATTCGTCCGAATTTTTCGAAATTCGTACGAATTTACGAATCTGTAGTACGAATTTTTTTTTTTACGAATTCCGTACGGAATACGAATTTTTTTTTACGAATCGTTAGTAAAGTTACGAATCGTTACGAATCGTTACGAATCGTTAACGCGGCTAATGAATTGTTGGTTCTCATAACACAGAGAACAATTCGAATCCAACTACAAATATCGAATTTCAATTTCAAGTTACGAATCGTTACGAATCGTTATGAATAGTTACGAATCGTTACGAATCGTTATGAATAGTTACGAATCGTTAGTAAATCCAACTACCAATATCGAATTTCAACTAATTTGAACGAAATTATTATAGCAGATATAACGAATGAATTCGAATGACAAAGTGTCATTTTTGCAGGAAAAAAAAAAGCGTAGGGGTCCCCCCAAATTCAATAACCAGGCCCTTCAGGTCTGGTATGGATATTAAGGGGGACCCCAGCCAAAAAAAAATAAAAAAAATGGCGTGGGGTCCCCCCAAATATCCATACCAGACCCTTCAGGTCTGGGATGGATTTTAAGGGGAACCCCGGCCAAAAAAAAAAAAAAAAAATGGCGTGGGGTCCCCCTCAAAATCCATACCAGACCCTTTATCCGAGCACGCAACCTGGCAGGCCGCAGGAAAGGAGGGGGGGACGAGAGCGGCCCCCCCTCCCGCCTGAACCGTACCAGGCCACATGCCCTCAACATTGGGAGGGTGCTTTGGGGTCCCCCCCAAAGCACCTTGTCCCCATGTTGATGAGGACAAGGGCCTCATCCCCACAACCCTGGCCGGTGGTTGTGGGGGTCTGCGGGCGGGGGGCTTATCGGAATCTGGAAGCCCCCTTTAACAAGGGGACCCCCAGATCCGGCCCCCCCCCCCTGTGTGAAATGGTAAGGGGGTACAAAAGTACCCCTACCATTTCACCAAAAAAGTGGCAAAAATGGTAAAAATGACAGGAGACAGTCTTTGACAATTCCTTTATTAAAATCTTCTTTCTTCTTTCTTCTGGTCTTCCTTCTTCATCTTCTCCTTCCGGCATCTTCTTCCATCTTCTTCTTCCTTCGATTCGCTTCTTCTTCCTCTGGTCTTCTCGTCCTTCTCGTCCGGCGTCGTCCTTCTCGTCCGGCATCGTCGTCTCTTCTCGCAGGCCGCTCCTCGCAATGGGAGGCTCCCGCTCTGTGAGGCTCCGCTCCGGGTGACAGGTCTTTTATAACGAAGGCACCTGGTGACCCCGCCCCCTCTGACGCACGGGGACGTCATGTGGAATTCCCTATGGCTTTCCCCATGACGTCAGAGGGGGGCGGGGTCACCGGGTGCCTTCGTTATACAAGACCTGTCACCCGGAGCGAAGCCTCACAGAGCGGGAGCCTCCCATTGCGAGGAGCGGCCTGCGAGAAGAGACGACGATGCCGGACGAGAAGGACGACGCCGGACGAGAAGGACGAGAAGACCGGAGGAAGAAGAAGCGAATCGAAGGAAGAAGAAGATGGAAGAAGATGACGGAAGGAGAAGATGAAGAAAGGAAGACCAGAAGAAAGAAGAAAGAAGATTTTAATAAAGGAATTGTCAAAGACCGTCTCCTGTCATTTTTACAATTTTTGCCACTTTTTTGGTGAAATGGTAGGGGTACTTTTGTACCCCCTTACCATTTCACACAGGGGGGAGGCCGGGATCTGGGGGTCCCCTTGTTAAAGGGGGCTTCCAGATTCCGATAAGCCCCCCGCCCGCAGACCCCCACAACCACCGGCCAGGGTTGTGGGGATGAGGCCCTTGTCCTCATCAACATGGGGACAAGGTGCTTTGGGGGGGACCCCAAAGCATCCTCCCAATGTTGAGGGCATGTGGCCTGGTACGGTTCAGGCGGGAGGGGGGGCCGCTCTCGTCCCCCCTCCTTTCCTGCGGCCTGCCAGGTTGCGTGCTCGGATAAGGGTCTGGTATGGATTTTGAGGGGGACCCTACGCCAGGGTTTTTTTTTTTTTTTTTTTTTTTTTTGCTGGGGTCCCCCTTAATATCCATCCCAGACCTGAAGGGCCTGATTATTGAATTTGGGGGGACCCCTACACATTTTTTTATCAATGACTTCAATGAATGACAGTTCTCTGTATTACGGATCCAACAATTCATTTGCCGGCAATAGCTGCGACTCGTGATTTTAAATATTTTTTTTTTTCCCTGCAAAAATGACACATTGTACAGAGACAGTTCTCTATATTAGATATACTGAATCACGAATCATTCGAAGCATTCGTTATATCCGCTATTATAATTTCTTTCATATTAGTTGAAATTACATATTTGTTAGTTACAATTCAACATTCGAATTGTTCTCTGTATTACGGGAATCGGCAATTAGCCGCGAGTGATTTTAAATGTCTTTTTTTCCTGCAAAAATGACACATTGTACAGAGAGAGTTCTAAACACAGGAAACATGCCCCTTCTATATACTATATACTCTATAGTATGTCTATGAAGGGGGGCATGTTTCCCGTGTTTAGAACTCTCTCTGAACAATGTGTCATTTTTGCAGGAAAAAAAGACATTTAAAATCACTCGCGGCTAATTGCCGATTCCCGCAATACAGAGAACAATTCGAATGTTGTATTGTAACTAACAAATATGTAATTTCAACTAATATGAAAGAAATGATAATAGCGGCTATAACGAATGCTTCGAATGATTCGAGATTCAGTATATCTAATATAGAGAACTGTCTCTGTACAATGTGTCATTTTTGCAGGAAAAAAAAACTATTTAAAATCGAGTCGCAGCTATTGCCGGCAAATGAATTGTTGGATCCGTAATACAGAGAACTGTCATTCATTGAAGTCATTGATAAAAAAAAGCGTGGGGGTCCCCCCAAATTCAATAACCAGGCCCTTCAGGTCTGGGATGGATATTAAGGGGGACCCCCAGCCAAAAAAAAAAAAAATGGCGTAGGGTCCCCCTCAAAATCCATACCAGACCCTTGAGGTCTGGGATGGATTTTAAGGGGAACCCTAGCCAAAAAAAATGGCGTGGGGTCCCCCATAAAATCCATACCAGACCCTTATCCGAGCACGCAACCTGGCAGGCCGCAGGAAAGGAGGGGGGGACGAGAGCGCCCCCCCCTCCCGCCTGAACCGTACCAGGCCACATGCCCTCAACATTGGGAGGATGCTTTGGGGTCCCCCCCAAAGCACCTTGTCCCCATGTTGATGAGGACAAGGGCCTCATCCCCACAACCCTGGCCGGTGGTTGTGGGGGTCTGCGGGCGGGGGGCTTATCGGAATCTGGAAGCCCCCTTTAACAAGGGGACCCCCAGATCCCGCCCCCCCCCCTGTGTGAAATGGTAAGGGGGTACAAAAGTACCCCTACCATTTCACCAAAAAAGCGTCAAAAATTGTAAAAATGACAGGAGACGGTCTTTGACAATTCCTTTATTAAAATCTTCTTTCTTCTTTCTTCTGGTCTTCCTTTCTTCATCTTCTCCTTCCGGCATCTTCTTCCATCTTCTTCTTCCTTCGATCCGCTTCTTCTTCCTCCGGTCTTCTCGTCCTTCTCGTCCGGCGTCGTCCTTCTCGTCCGGCATCGTCGTCTCTTCTCGCAGGCCGCTCCTCGCAATGGGAGGCTCCCGCTCTGTGAGGCTTCGCTCCGGGTGACAGGTCTTGTATAACGAAGGCACCCGGTGACCCCGCCCCCTCTCTGACGTCATGGGGAAAGCCATAGGGAATTCCACATGACGTCCCCGTGCGTCAGAGGGGGCGGGGTCACCAGGTGCCTTCGTTATAAAAGACCTGTCACCCGGAGCGGAGCCTCACAGAGCGGGAGCCTCCCATTGCGAGGAGCGGCCTGCGAGAAGAGACGACGATGCCGGACGAGAAGGACGACGCCGGACGAGAAGGACGAGAAGACCGGAGGAAGAAGAAGCGAATCGAAGGAAGAAGAAGATGGAAGAAGATGCCGGAAGGAGAAGATGAAGAAGGAAGACCAGAAGAAAGAAGAAAGAAGATTTTAATAAAGGAATTGTCAAAGACCGTCTCCTGTCATTTTTACAATTTTTGACACTTTTTTGGTGAAATGGTAGGGGTACTTTTGTACCCCCTTACCATTTCACACAGGGGGGAGGCCGGGATCTGGGGGTCCCCTTGTTAAAGGGGGCTTCCAGATTCCGATAAGCCCCCCGCCCGCAGACCCCCACAACCACCGGCCAGGGTTGTGGGGATGAGGCCCTTGTCCTCATCAACATGGGGACAAGGTGCTTTGGGGGGGACCCCAAAGCACCCTCCCAATGTTGAGGGCATGTGGCCTGGTACGGTTCAGGCGGGAGGGGGGGCCGCTCTCGTCCCCCCCTCCTTTCCTGCGGCCTGCCAGGTTGCGTGCTCGGATAAAGGGTCTGGTATGGATTTTGAGGGGGACCCCACGCCATTTTTTTTTTTTTTTTTGGCCGGGGTTCCCCTTAAAATCCATCCCAGACCTGAAGGGTCTGGTATGGATATTTGGGGGGGACCCCACGCCATTTTTTTTATTTTTTTTTTTTGGCTGGGGTCCCCCTTAATATCCATACCAGACCTGAAGGGCCTGGTTATTGAATTTGGGGGGACCCCTACGCTTTTTTTTTTCTGCAAAAATGACACTTTGTCATTCGAATTCATTCGTTATATCTGCTATAATAATTTCGTTCAAATTAGTTGAAATTCGATATTGGTAGTTGGATTTACTAACGATTCGTAACTATTCATAACGATTCGTAACGATTCGTAACTATTCATAACGATTCGTAACGATTCGTAACTTGAAATTGAAATTCGATATTTGTAGTTGGATTCGAATTGTTCTCTGTGTTATGAGAACCAACAATTCATTAGCCGCGTTAACGATTCGTAACGATTCGTAACGATTCGTAACGATTCGTAACTTTACTAACGATTCGTAAAAAAAATTACGATTCGTCCGAATTTCGTATTTCGTACGAATTCGAACGGAATTTCGTACACGAATTACGAATTACGAATTTTTTTATATACGAAACGGGACGAAACGAAACGAAACGAATTTTTTGGCAGTTCCCATGTCTAGTGGCTGAATGGTCAGTCTGCCCCTGGGGACAACACTGAAGAAATGACACTTTGCTACAATTTAAATAATTGAGTGTACAGCTTGTATAACAGTGTAAATTTGCTGTCCCCTCAAAATAACTCAACACACAGCCATTAATGTCTAAACCGCTGGCAACAAAAGTGAGTACACCCCTAAGTGAAAATGTCCAAATTGGGCCTAATTAGCCATTTTCCCTACCCGGTGTCACGTGACTCGTTAGTGTTACAAGGTCTCAGGTGTGAATGGGGAGCAGGTGTGTGTTAAATTTGGTGTTATCGCTCTAACTCTCTCATACTGGTCACTGGAAGTTCAACATGCCACCTCATGGCAAAAAAACTCTCTGAGGATCTGAAAAAAAATAATTGTTGCTCTACATAAAGATGTCCTAGGCTATACGAACAGTGCCAAGCCCCTGAAACTGAGCTGCAGCACGGTGGCCAAGACCATACAGCGGTTTAACAGGACAGGTTCAACTCAGAACAGGCCTCGCCATGGTCGACCAAAGAAGTTGAGTGCACGTGCTCAGCATCCTATCCAGAGGTTGTTTTGGGGGAAATAGACGTATGAGTGCTGCCAGAATTGCTCCAGAGGTTGAAGGGGTGGGGGGTCAGCCTGTCAGTGCTCAGACCATACACTGCACACTGCATCAAATTGGTCTGCATGGCTGTCATCCCAGAAGGAAGCCTCCTCTAAAGGTGATGCACAAGAAAGCCTGCAAACAGTTTGCTGAAGACAAGCAGACTAAGTGCATGGGTTACTGGAACCATGCCCTGTGGTCTGATGAGACCAAGATAAACTTATTTGGTTCAGATGGTGTCAAGCGTGTCTGGCGGCAAACAGATGAGGAGTACAAAGTGTGTCTTGCCTAAAGTCAAGCATGGTGCTGGGAGTGTCATGGTCTGGGGCTGCATGAGTGCTGCTGGCACGGGGGAGCTACAGTTCATTGAGGGAACCATGAATGCCAACATGTACTGTGATATACTGAAGCAGAGCATGATCCCCTCCCTTCAGAGACTGGGCCGCAGGGCAGTATTCCAACATGATAACGACCCCAAACACACCTCCAAGACGACCACTGCCTTGCTAAAGAAGCTGAAGGTAAAGGAGATGGACTGGCCAAGTGTGTCTCTAGACCTAAACCCTATTGCTCATCTATGGGGCATCCTCAAACAAAAGGTGGAGGAGAGCAAGGTCTCTAACATCCACCAGCTCCATGATGTCACCATGGAGGAGTGAAGGAGGACTCGAGTGACAACCAGTGAAGCTCTGGTGAACTCCATGCCCAAGAGGGTTAAGGCATACTGTCACGCCCCCTGGTAGTGGTGAGTCTGATTGGCAGAGAAGGGCCTCCCTTGCGGCTCCCGCTCGCCGGTCCCCTGATGATGGGACAGTAGGACCAGGAGTCAGGAGGGGCACAGGTGCCTGGCAGGAATGGTCAGACCGGTACAAGAGCTTCCTGGATAAGCTCAGCGGATGAGGTAAGTAGATAGCTGTAAACAGACTGGAACAACAGGCAGACTTGGATCTGTGTGCAGACTGGAACAACAGGCAAACTTGGATCTGTATGCAGACTGGAACAACAGGTAAGCTGGATCTGTGTGCAGGCTGGAACAACAGGTAAGCTGGATCTGTGTGCAGGCTGGAACAACAGGTAAGCTGGATCTGTGTGCAGGCTGGAACAACAGGTAAGCTGGATCTGTGTGCAGGCTGGAACAACAGGTAAGCTGGATCTGTATGCAGACTGGAACAACAGGCAGACTTGGATCTGTATGCAGACTGGAACAACAGGCAGACTTGGATCTGTATGCAGACTGGAACAACAGGCAGACTTGGATCTGTATGCAGACTGGGACAACAGGCAGACTTGGATCTGTATGCAGACTGGAACAACAGGCAGACTTGGATCTGTATGCAGACTGGAACAACAGGCAGACTTGGATCTGTATGCAGACCGGAACAGCAGGCAGACTTGGATCTGTATGCAGACTGGAACAACAGGTGAGTTGGCTCTGGGATGGTCAGACAGGCCGGGTCGGGTATCAGGCTGGCAGCACAGTACAGGTGGAGAAGACAAGAGGATGGTCACAAACAAGCCAAGGTCGATACACAGGGACAGAGCGGATGGTCAAGGATAGCCGGGTCAGATACAGGTAAACAGACTTCAGATCAGGTTTCAAACACAAAACGTTGTAGAGCAGACAGCGGGGACCGTCAGTCACAGGAGGGTTTAAATAGCCTCATTGGCGCCAATGGAGGCGCGCACCCGTCCGCGCACGCTCGCCCCCGTCTGCGGGCGCGCGCGTGCACGCGCGCGCTCGCGCATGCGCAATGGCAGCCGAGAATGGGAACCAGGGATGCTGAGGCGCAGATTACTGGCAGGATCATCAGGTCGCCGACCACGGATGGAGCCCTCATGACACATACATACCAACTATGTATGTAACTATGTATAAGGCAGTGCTGGAAAATAATGGTGTCCACACAAAATATTGACGCTTTGGGCCCAATTTGGACATTTTCACTTAGGGGTGTACTCACTTTTGTTGCCAGTGGTTTAGACATTAATGTGTGTTGAGTTATTTTGAGGGGACAGCAAATTGACACTGTTATACAAGCTGTACACTCACTACTTTACATTGTAGCAAAGTGTAATTTCTTCAGTGTTGTCACATGAAAAGATATAATAAAATATTTACAAAAATGTGAGGGGTGTACTCACTTTTGTGAGATACTGTAAGTATTGTTGGTAAACTGTTGGGGGGGAACCATAAGCAATCTTAAGCTGACCATAGATGGATCGAAATTAGACCAATTGAGCAGAGTGAAGCATGATGTAGGTTCCTTGCATGCTTGAGGCTGCATTTCTGCAAACAGTGTTGGAGATTCGGTCAGGATTAGTGTTGGGCGAACAGTTCCAGCTGAGCAAAAGTTCGGCCCGAACATCTCCTGTTAGGCAAACACCCAAATTTGCGGGTCGCTTGGCTGAATGTTTGCCCGCCGAGCACCCCACAATGCACTGTGCACTTCACTCTGCATTCACACTCATGTACTGTGCATTCTAGGGCCCTAATTGGATGAAGCCTTGCACCTGACCGCTCCCACACCACACTATAAAAGGTTCCTTCCCACAGGAAACCTTTGCATTGTGCTGGAGTGAAGATAGATAGAACAGGGCTCAGTTTGCTACTAGCGAGTTAGTGTGTTCACTTATTGTGACTCTGAGTGTAGAGTGTTAGTGTAGTGTTAGTATAGTGTGTGTGTATAGTGTAGTGTCAGTGTAGTGTTAGAGTAGTACAGTGTTTAACACAGCATTACATAACATTTAGTGCTGTATACCCCCTTTTTTTTTCTTTGGTTGTTGCGTATTTTATGTTTTTGTCCCCTGCCTGCCCCCCTTTTTTAAATTGTCAGCCACAGCTTTTCTGACTGTGACACTGATGTTCCCCCTTTTTTATTTTTTATAGTTTTTACACTTCTGTCAGCTTCAGTCCTCAATTTAAAGTGCACTAATCACAGTTTTTCATTCAATAAAGTGCTTTCAGTCACACATTTCCCAGTTTCTATTAAATTTGGGTAATAAGCCCTCCCCCCATCATGTCTGGGAGGCCAACAAGGAGAGGCAGACGTTCCCATGGCACTATGAGGGGGACAGCAGCGCCCGTGTCCACAGACAAAGGTGGACGTGTTTCCTCCTCAGGCAGGGCACATTTGTCTCTGCTTTGTGATGTTGCCCATGCTATCCAGCCACAGCATGCAGAGGAGGTGGTGGTCTCGCTTACTAAATCATCCTCATCCTCTATGACCCAAGCTGGCACTAGTGCACTACATTCCAGCTTGTCCAAATTAATAAAGCTTTCAGAGAAAATCAATTTAAATGTATTTATTTTTTATTTATAAATGTCAGTTATGCTGCAGCAGATTCTATACATGGTATAGATGCGCCACTTTACAGGCAGACTAGGGGGACCCCCCAGGTACTATATTTAAAGGAATGTTTAATTTTTATTGCATTATTAAAATCACTGCTCCTTTAAAAACAATCTTTTGCATTGGTACTTGTCCCCCAAAACAGTAGGCGGGCCCCTATACCTCTTATATGCCCAATAACTTGCATATAAGCCTTCAAAACTGAGACTTTTGATTTCTCAAGTTCGGTCCCTTAGACAATTGGTTTCGTAGTTTGGGTTCGAACTTTTGCGATGTTCGAGAGTTCTGGCGCAAACCGAACCGGGGGTTTTTCAGCCCATCTCTAGTCAAGACCAATGATGTCCTCAATGCTGCGAAATACAAGCAGACAGTTATCCATCATGCCATACCATCAGGGAGGCATGTGATTGGTCCCAAATGTATTTTGCAGCAGGACAATGACCCTAAACATACAGCCAATATCATTAACTATCTTCAGTGTAAAGAAGAACAGGGAGTTATGGAAGTGATGGTTTGGCCTCTGCAGAGCCCTGGCCTCAACATAATCAAATCTGTCTGGGATTATATGAAGAGATAGAAGGATTTGGGGCCGTTTACATCCACAGAAGTGTTCTTTCTGTGGTTAGTTCTACAAGATGAACAACCTGCCTGTCGAGTTCCTTCAAAAACGAAGTGCAAGTTTTCCATAGAAGAATTGATGATGTTTTAAAGGCAAAGGGTGGTCACACCAAATATTGATTTTGATTTCTCTTCTGTCCTTTTACTTTTTATTTTGTTAATTGCTAAAAATAAACTATTAACACTTCTATTTCTGAAAGCATTCTTAATTTGTAGTATTTTACCTGCCTAAAACCTTTACACAGTAGTGTATGTGTGATGCGAAATCCCTTGAGACATACAATGGATTCAATTAGAGAATGGGATTATTTAGGCATGCCAACTGAGATACACCATATTAGTTAGAAACCATATCAATTTTGTTGTTCACATTAAAAGATTTATATGCATATAACAGTATAATACTATGGTCACTCAGCGGGTCCCCAGTGGATGGTGGTGTGTAGATGTTGACACGAGAGGAGAGGAACAACCGGCCGTACATCCGTCTCATCGCCTTGGAACCAGCATAGAAGTCACATCGCAAGTGACGTCAGAACATGGAGATAACGTTTCAGAGCATCCGCTTCTCCTTCAGATCTAAATGGCTATTGATCTCTAGATGACGAGACGGATGTCCGGCCGGTTTTCCCTCTCCTCTTGTGTTAACGTCTACATACCACCATCCATTGGAGACCCGCTGAGTGACCACAGTATTATACCGTTATATGCCTATTGATCTTTATAAAAGTGTGTAGCCATTTAGCTGATTTTAATTAAATATATCATTTGTTGCATCTTCTGCTGCACTTAGTTTTTGGTGCACCTTGCTTTTCTTCGGTAGAAAAACTACAACCAATCCTGTGAAGGACCCCTATTTTATGGTACCACCATATGTTGTAGCATCCATGTGCTGAATATTTGAGTAAACCAGAAAACAAAAGATCCCATGATTTAGTGCAAGTTGTAAATCTTGTAGTTAGAATGATATAATGCTCACTTAGTAGATGGATTCTAGATAACTTATTAGCTGCTTTTCTAATGGTAGGTATAAAGGAAAAAGCGTTCATTTGTTGTATTTAGCGACTTAACAGTAGCCATTAATTCAGGTAACAGAACTACTGTATGGCAAAAAAAAAAAAGAAACTGTTGAAAATTCCTTTAGACTGCAGTTGTTAAACGTTTGTAACTTAAATAAAAATTCCATATTTTTACCTTTTAGGCAGATCACCATAGAAGAAGGGGAGCAACGGGCAAAGGAGCTCAATGTCATGTTTATTGAAACTAGTGCCAAAACAGGATACAATGTTAAACAGGTAAGAGGACGTGTTTGTCAAAGCGTCCACCCATCATTTAGAACCTACTTACTTTAGTAAATCAGTGTCACATGATATGACTATGTAAGAAGTGCAGGGACCCAGGTCAAGTAATTATAAGTCTTAACTGAGCTCACTTCAGCAGTCTGAAATTTGATTAGTTGCTTTAGGCTATTGCACTTGGCACAACTTCACTGATCTTTAAACAAGGTCAGTGTTTCCTGAGCCTGTCATCAAGTTCCATCTACATTGCATATTTTGCAAGTAATTTCCCATATGCACAGCTGGAGTAAATACTGTTTCAGGAAAGCTGTGAAGCTACCTATATAGATGTCTACAAAGCATGAACTGCTGGTTGGACTTTAGAACAGATTTGGGGAACACTGCAAGTAATTATGCCTGTTAGTGTTGGTGAGATTGAGTATAAAAACAGTAACAGGTTTAGATTTTTTGATTTCGATAGGGTTGAAGATGAACTCCAGGAATTCAGCCAATTTGTAAAATGTGCTGGCATACTATGAGTTAAAGTGTTTGTAAAGTCAGAAGTTTTTTTTTATCTTAATGCATTCTCTCCTTTAAGATAAAAAAAACCTTCTGTGTGCAGCAGCCCTCCCCTAATACTTACCTGAGCCCCATCTCTGTCCAGCGATGTCCACGAGTGTCTCGGTCATCTGAGACTCTCCCTCCTGTTTGGCTGAGACACAGCCATTGGCTCCTGTTGCTGTCAATCAATGTCAGTCAGCCAATCAGGAGAGAGAGGGGGCAGGGCCGAGCCGCAGCTCTGTGTCTGACTGGACACAGGGAGCTGTGACTCTGCTCGGGTGCCCCCATAGCAAGCTGCTTGCTGTGGGGGCACTCGACAGGAGGGAGGGGCCAGGAGCACAGAAGAGGGACCCAATAAGAGGAGGATTGGTGCTGCTCTGTGCAAAACCATTTCATAGAGCAGGTAAGTATGACATTTTTAAAGAAAAACAAAAAACAAAACTTTACTTTAAGTCCAATAAGGTGCATGCCACCTTGTGGACTTATCTCTTTCATTTACATCCAACAATTTTAAGGACCCCGGGAGTGCAGCTATCACAAAACTCATGGGGCTCTGACAGGAGAGGCACTGTCTTCTCACACACACTCATGCCCACCCCTCCCCTCCACTGTTCATTTGCAGAATGAGTGAATGAGTTCACTTAATACAAAGCACTCTGTGATTGGACAGGAGGAGGTTAAGGCAGGCACAGCAGCTGAAAGCGACTCTGCAGCTGAATAAGCTGAGACCAGTAGGTCCAGAATCAGAGACCCAATAGTTATGCTAACTAAAGAGATAAGTCCATGAGGTGTCAGGCACCCCATTGAATGTAACCTCTACTAATCCAGCACATTTTACAAAGAAGGTGAATTCCTGGTGTTTAGCTTTAAATTCATCTTAAACCTGAACTCCAAGCAAATATAAAAGACACAAATGCACCTCTGCATTTATTAATGTAGCCTTACATCGATTTTGTTTATTGAAAGCTGTACCTTAATTTGGGGGGGGGGGGGATTATATCTCTGGGGGGCATTCCTTGCACCAACTGTGTACAGAACGCCTTCAGGTAGCCATATCGCATTGCATTTTACAGAGAATTACTTCGCTGCAGACTGGAAATACTATGGCTTGTGCCACAATTGTATATGCTATATTTCTTTTTTATTTGCAATATTTTTTCCCAAGAAAGTGGAATTATGCTTTAAATTTTATGAATATATTTTCTTGAATATCTCTTTTTGTTGTTGCTAGACCCAGTCAACTGAGCCCTCCACTAGCATTTTCCTTGCGGTCTTAGAATTACCTAACATCAGTCATTGCCTCACACCCTGCTTTCTCCATTGAAATAAAGGGAAAAATCGGAATGGGAGGCTAGAGAACTCACTAATGTATTTCATTACTGAGAGCTTTTTGGTAGGAAGTAGCAGGGGAGTGCACAGTCTGGCACTGACTCTTATAGCCTTAAGGTATTAGTCAGCACCTTTCAGACTTTAGACTTCAGTTTTCTTGCTACAGGAATGTGTGGATTTGGTACCCTATAAGGTATGCACTGTTAAGGTGTTACCTTAGTAGGAAAGGTTAGATTAAGGACCCTTTCACACATTGATGGATTAAAAAACGGACATCAATGCATTCTTATGAAAAAACAGACGGACGTTCATTCATTTGCGTCCTTTTTCATCCGCTTCCATCAACATCCATTTTTTTGAACGGATGAAACCCCCTATTTTTAATCCGTCAAAAAAACAAAATGGACGAAAAACGGATGTTAGCGGATGACATCTGGTTACATTTACCCTTTAACAAGGGGACCCTCAGATCCTACCCCCACCCTATGTGAATGGGTATCGGGTACATCGTACCCCTACCCATTCACTTAAAAAAGCAGTGAAATGTAAAAAAGAAACAAGAGATGTTTTTGACAAGTCTTTTATTAAAAAAATAGCTCTGAGCCGTCTTCTCCCCGAACCATCTTCTCCCACCGCTGTCTCCTTCCTCGCCGCCGCTGTCTTCTTCCTCGCCGCCAGTTACCCGCTGAAAACAAAAAAAGACGCCCTGAGGCTGTTTCCTCCGTTGTGTTGTCCCTCACTGTCTGACATCTCTTATATAGCCATGGGGCATGGCCATCTGATGACGTCATCGGATAGCCATGCCCCATGGCTATATAAAAGATATAGTGGCAGGAGAAGATGGCACCAGGAGAGACGGCTGGAGAAGACAGCTCAGAGCTATTTTTTTAAATAAAGGACTTCTCAAAACATTTCACTGCTTGTTGGTGTGAATGGGTAGGGGTAAAATGTACCCGATACCCATTCACATAGGGGGTGGGATCTAAGCCCCCCGCCTGCAGACCCGTCAACCACCGGCCAGGGTTGTCGGGAAGAGGCCCTTGTCTCCATCAACATGAGGACAGAGCCCCCCCAAGAGCACCCATACCCCCCATGTTGAGGGCATGCGGCCTGGTATGGTTCAGGAGGGGGGGCGCTCTCTCATCCCCACCCTTTCCTGACCTGCCAGGGTGCATGCTCAGATAAGGGTCTGGTATGGATTTTGGGGGGACTCCATGCCATTTAAAAAAAAATAATTGGCATGGGGGGGTCTGAATCCATACCAGACCTGAAGGGCCTGGTATGGACCTGCAATTCTTTTTTTTTACATTCAGCTGTCAGCGGATGACTCATTGGTTGTAAAGGACACAGTGGCAGGCTTCCTGGCCCCCTCCTTAGCAACCAGCTATATACAGTGTTTGAAGTTCAGGCCAGTCACTTTCTTTTTTGTAAAAAACGGATGAAAAACGGATGAAAAACTGAATACTTCATTCGTTTTGACATGACTGAACTGATGAATATGTGAAAGGTGCCTTAGGGTTACGTTAGGGATACAGTAGGGTTAAGGTTAACAGTTACAGATTTTGTAGTATTTTAATGTTAAGTGATAGATTTTTTTGTTGGGGTTCAGGTTAAGGGATAATTTTCAGGTGTTGGGGTTAGGTAAAGGATTAGTGTTACATTTTGGGGAAATATCTGGGTTACTTCGAGGGACTTATTTAACATTCAGGCTTTTTTAAATTTAGGATTAGGTGTCAAGGTTAGGTCAAGGGTAGAAATAGGATAGAGGTCAGGGAAATTGTTGCAAATTGTTAAATTTTAATTTGTTTTCAACAATGAAAGCTTCTGTCTGAGAACTAACAGGTGCCAACTGCAACTGGTGCCCAAAACCAAGGTACCTAGAAAGGTAAGTCACAGGATGAACACAGCATGCAGTGCAATATGGTAATAAGTAGATGGGCAGGTCCTTGGTTCATGATCCTGCAGTTATTTTATATTCTTAGACCACACTTACAAACTAGAAGAAAAGAAGCCTCCTGTTTAATGCAGTAGTAGTATTGGTTGTTCTCATCAATACATAATAAGGCTTATAACTGTGTATGTATTTTAAATGTCAGCATTGTATTTTGTATTCAACACAGTCCTTATTGTCAGCATTAAAAGCCATCAAAAAGCATGGCCTTGAATTGCAGGGACATCTGCGGTGGCACACAGCCATCACCATCAGCATGTTATGATGTTCAATGTCAGAGACAAATTCCTGGGTATTATAAAAAAGCTGGGTTTCTGAACATTTTGTGCATTTTTAGTTGTGAACTGTCCTCTTACAGTTCAGCTTTTCTGGTATCGTACACCTAGAAATAAACTGTCAGAAGACTGAGGCAGCGGTTTGCACTATTATTCCAGTCTTCAGTTCTAGATGTACTGACACAGAGTGGGGAAACTCTGCCATTAAGCCACACTACCCCCAGCAATGGCTGTCTTCATCATTATGATATCAGATCGTGTTAGTGTGATACCAAGGCTAGCTAGTCAACTTGGGGTAGAAGGGACAGCACAATACAGTGGGCCTTGTGGGTAGAAAGTATAAATCCAGTCTCGATTATGAAAACCATAACATGATTTAGCCCTAATATTCAGTTATTAACAGAGTAAAACGTTGTACATCATCTGGCTATTACTGATGATTAACCTACCAATGACAGGCTGAGAGCCGCAGTGACTTTACAGATGTTCCTGCAGATGCCAGTGTTTACATCTGCACAGCCCTGGATGCAATGTATCTGATAAGGGGCACTGTGCAATGTTGTTAGGAATGGATCTGAGGGTAGGTGTGTGCACTTTCCTGCTAACTAAGTTACATTCCCTTTATAGCACCCAGCAGGAGGGACTAATGCCGCGTACACACGGTGGGAATTCTCGTCGGAAAAAGCTATGATGGTTTTCCCGTCGGAATTCCGACGGAATTTCGCTCAAACTGTCTTGCCTACACACGGTCACACCAAATTCCGACGGTCAATAACACCACGCCTTAAAAAACATTCGACTGCACTATAAAAGGGAAGTATAATGCCTCTGAGCATACGTTGAATTGTTTCCGAGCATGCGTCGGAATTTTGCGTGTCGGAATTGCATACACACGATCGGAAAATCCGATAGAAAGGTTTTCTGTCGGAAAAATTTAAAACAGGTTCTCAATCCAAAGTCCGTTGGAAATTCCGACAGAAAAAGACCGATGGGCATACACACGGTCGGAAAATCCGATGAAAAGCTCCCATCGGACTGTTTCCATCGGAAATTCCGACCGCGTGTACGCGGCATCAGACTAAATACCAGAAACAGGTTGTAGATTCACATGGTATCTATCCACTCCAATGAGAAAATACAATTGCAATCTACTTTTATTAATATATAGGATAGACAGTAGGATATACTTGCAACTAAGGGTAGACAATATTTGAGGTGCATGGGGCATCTGGGGAGCTTTCCTTGCCAGAAAAGTCACTTGTAATATCTATAGTACATACAGGGCTGCAATAATGCTGCTAAGGGCACTTTTTGATTGAAGGAGAGACTGGTAACATTACTTTGACAAGTCACATGATCGGGACCAACCACCCCCACCCAGGACTTTTTTCCCCCATTCAGTTATTTACTGGTTACTTTGCTTACATCGGAATGTTGAAGCAAATGAAGTGCAATGTACACTTGTATAGCACTCTTTTGTGCTTTATAAATGAACAGTATTTCCTTTTTTGTAGTAGTATTGCCATGGTAAGGCCATGTTGCTTCTCTATAAATCGACCCCCAAATTTCTTAAACTGAGCTAGAAAATAGATAGCTTGAGATTGGTTGGTATTGGAAATACAGTTCCATTTTACAAATCAGGCCCACTAAGAGAAGACAAGAGAGAATTTTAAGAGCTTTATTGGTTGGCATATCACTTGTAGAGCATCTGAAATAGGAAGACCACAAAGAATATCAAGACCATGATCCCAACTTTTATAGCACAAGATGACTTACAGTTGTTTCCTTTACAGCTATTTCGCCGAGTGGCTTCTGCCCTGCCTGGGATGGAGTGTACAGAGGAGAAAAGCAAGGATGGCAGTATCCTTTATCATAGAGGCTTTGTAACCTCAGAACCTGGTGTTTTTTTTATAACCTCTGTATTGCATTGTTCTAAGGCTGAATGTACACGGGACCTTTTAAAATCTCTCCTGAACAATTTAACTTGACAGATACTAACCAATGTTTAAAAAAGTCTGTTTTGCCGTGTTTAGATGCCGCGTTTAGCCATGTTTGCATTTAGAAGCGTCTTTTGCAAATAGTCAAAAATGTATCTCAATTAAATATGCCTGTAAACGAAACGTAGCTAAACGTGGGTTACCGCGTTTACATGCTGTTACAGGCATTTGGCGTTTCAAATGCCTCTGAACATCTGTCCTGAACACATTTTTTTGCATTCCAAAAAATGCTTCAACTGCCTAGAAATGACTATAAATGACCCTGTGTACATGTACTGATAGGATAACAGAGGAGAGTTTAGGGGCAGCTGAAGAAAACGCCCAACCGCTCCTAAACTTCTGTTTACCAGCAGCAGTGTACATGAAGCCTTATATTGCAAGATTTTATATATACTGTATATGTATATATATAGATATATATATATATATATATATATATAGATATATATATATATATATATATATATATATATATATATATATAGATATATATATAATTGCACATTGTTTTGCTTTGGCCACCTCCTTATTCTCTACAAATAGAATAAGATACAGCATAGAAGCAAAGGGTAGAGTAGAGTCCATAAACTTTATGACAAAAAATTGCAAGTGTGCATTCTAATACCTTTATGGAGCAGAGCACAGTTGACTGAGCTATATACTTACATATCTGCATAATATTTATAGGGTGTCAGCATGGTCTGGGAGGTATGCTGACATGATTGCAGGTACCTACAGACCTAAGAGAACATTTGCCTTATCTAGCTAGTTAGGGGGTAATTTACTAACACTGGAAAGTGCAAAATCTGGTGCAACTATGCATAGAGACCAATCAACTTCCAGGTTTTATTGCCAAAGCCTAGTTGAAGAAGCTGAAGTTAGAAGCTGATTGGCTACCATGCACAGCTGCACTCGATTTTGAGTGCACCAGTTTTAGTAAATCCCCCCTTAGGCCCCTTTCACACTGAAGCGTTTTTCAGGAGCTACAGCGCTACAAAGCCAGAGGGCTTTCACACTGGAGCAGTGCGCTTGCAGGACGGTAAAAAAAGTCCTGCTAGCAGCATCTTTGGAGCAGTGAAGGAGCGGTGTATTCACCGCCCCTATACCGCTCCTGCCCATTGAAATCAATGGGACACTGCGGGGATACCACGGGAATACCGCCGGCAAAGCGCCGCAGCAAGGGCACTTTGCGAGGGGTTTTAACCCTTTTTCGGCCGCTAGCGGGGGTTAAAGCCACCCCGGTAGCGGCCGAATACCACGGTTAAAACGTCAGTAAAGCAGCGCTAAATATAGCGCTGCTTTACCATCGCCGCCCGCACTGCCCCAGTGTGAAACCAGCCTTAGTGTCTACTCAGGCATCAATCTTATATAGCAGGGATATGCAATTAGCATTGCAAGACTCTGACAGCCACAAGCATGACACCCAGAGGCAGAGGCATGATGGGACTTGTCGTTTTGCAACAGCTGGAGGTCCGCTAATTGCATAAGACTGTTATATATCATTGGGTTTTGCTCCATTTAGAGTGGTTGTAAACCTTTCCATATACCAGGTAAAGTGACTGGTCTCAGGTGATACACAGAGATTAAAAAAAATCCTCCTATATAAGTTTTATCAGTTTATCGGCAGCCCTCTCTTCTCTACATTTATTCAAAGTCCAGAATTATAAAGTGTGTTTGAGCAATCAGAAAAAAAGGGGGCTGAAGATGCACTCTGAGGAGCTCAGTGAGGAGAGGCCTGAGAACTGATTGGAGGGAAGGGACACACCTCCTTTCACAAAGCACACAGGAACAGAGCTGAGGCTGTGAATCAGCTGGAGATCCCTCCCCTGTCACCTTTTTTCTCATGGTGTCAGGAAAACTTGTCAGAAGTGACTCATGCTGATAGCAGAGGAAAAAAAGCAGAAGACAGAAATGACACTGAATGCTCTTAACTGAGGCAAGTATACACTATAGAGGGATATGCTTTATTCATATTTCATGTCTGAGGTTTACAACCACTTTAAGGCCTCATGCACACTTGAGTTCAAAAGTGCTGCTTTTACAGGCGTTTCAAATTTGTTTTTTTGCCTCTAAACAACCCTCCATGTTAACATATGTGTCCAAGCAGACTAAGGCTGGATTCACACCTATGCATTTTTACTGCTTTTTGCATTTTGCAGATTTGCACTACAGCCCATTTAACATGGTTTTCTATGGAACACGTTCTGTAGAGCAAATCTGCAAAATGTAAAAAGCACTAAAAATGCATAGGTGTGAAAGTTTAGAGGTGGGGCGTTTAGAGGCAGAAAAAAAACCCATCATTTGTGTGTTCAAGAGGGGAGCTTTTGGGGTGCATTAACGATAGGCATGTTCCTGCATTAAAGCGTTCTAATGGCCAGACTTCTGGCCATTAGAATGTATTAATGCCAGGTGCGGGAACGCACATAAATGCACATGAACGCTCATGCAAAAACATGGCCTTTTCTTGGGTTTTTGTTTGCTGCTAAACTCCCGTAGGAGAAAAAAGCATCAAGAGCATGCAATGTGCACGAAGTCTTAAAATTAGGTCAATCTAATTTGTTGTCTAAAGTTAAAGCGGAAGTAAACCCATCGATTTAACAGTCTAAAAAAAAAGGCATGCCGTGAATGCTAACTGCACATTGGCTGTGCTCTCAACCAAACAGTCAAACCATCCAATGGCTGGTGTCATAACGGATCACATGTGCAGCACTGTGGCAGTTGAAGATTAAACAGAGGCAAAGATGGCAGCTTCCTTGGCGGAAACCGATAGGGGGGTTTACTTCCACTTTAAGGGGAGGCAGATCTTTTGTAGATTTGGCCTTGCAAAGCTAAATGTGTGCAGCCTTCCCTTTTAACAGCCATTACTGATAATAAAGGTTCTTCATATCATCAGTTTTATTTTCACTGTAGGGTCCTCTGTATATATAAATTCTTTAACTGCTAATCCTCTGCTATAGTGATTGACATTAAACTTGATAAACCTCAAGAACCGCAAGTAACTGATGCTGGGTGCTCCTGCTAATACGCAGCGCATGACAGGTGAGCTGCCAGAGGCCGTGTGCTTAGCCCCGAGATGCTTCCTATTGGTTAGCCTGGAAAAACAAACATTTGGAAACCACATCCAGAGAATGTCGAGATCCTCCACTGCTCCTGACTTCTCCCACCTCCCTGGAGACCTTGTTTGCTTTTTTGTCTTTTTTTTTGCCTTTTGGCTCTTGTGTTGGTCTTGAGTCTTCTACTCTCTCTTCTACCAGAGTCCTTCCATAATTGTTACTCATTGCACTTTTATTCCACATTGTCTCTTCTTTCTGTCCCTCTTGTGCTCACATCCCCAGGTCCTTATATATGCACCTTGTTATAAACAATTACTTGTACAGAATCACTCCCTTACTACCGAGTGTCTAGACGTAGATATTACCTGTACACCGAGTGATTATTCTATGCCAACTGGTGAAAGCCAAGAGTATTCCAAATGGATTTGATTTAAATATGCACATGTAAATCCCTTCATTCACCAAGCTTACTCTAACTTCATTTTTACGATTTTAGATCAAATATACTTTCTCTCCCCTGTGATAACAAATAACTCCCTACACATACAACCTAGCCCCCCAACACACCTCAGAAGAGAAAGGAAATCCTGACTCTAAATGCTGTTATTAACATTTTATTTTTATTTACAGTTTTTGTTGTAATATATGTATAATTGTACTTTATTAAAATTGCCAAAAACGATGTGACACAAAGTTATTGTGGTGTTAATGTATATTTAAATGGCAGACATTTGAGATGTGCAGAATAGCTGCCTAAGGTGAATCTACATTTGGTCTGGATCTTCTAGATTCCACTTATCAAAGAGGGAAAGGGATCATATTGTTAAACTTCTGATCACTGCTACTAATATCTCAGAGAGAAGCAGAGGGTTCCATCAGAAAATGATCCCACAGGAACATTGTAATAACATGGAATGTGGAGGGGGTATGATTTATTTGATTTATTCTGATCACATGATGTTTCACCACTCTTCCACTTAACTCATACTTAAAGCGGGAGTAAACCCGCTGAAACTTTTTTTTTTATACACCTGTAAGGGTAAAAGCATAATGAGCTAGTATGCACCGCATACTAACTCATTATGAAATACTTACCTTAGAACGAGGCGTTGGTAACTCACCTGGTCCACGCTGAGGAAGCTGACATGTTGCCTCGTCGTGTCTTCCGGGTATCGTGACTCCAGCGCTGTGAGTGGCTGGAGCTGCAATGTCGTCACTTCCGTGCATGCGCACGGGAGACTTCTTCCCAGCATGGTTCGGATTCTGCCGGTGTCCTGTCATATACTGTCCCCCATCGGATAGTGTCCGCTGTGTACTGCGCATGCGCAGTACACAGCACAAGCAGATTCCGAAAATCGCCGAAGATGAACGACGCTTGCGCCGTGAGTCCACTTTCAAGCCCCACCATCCAAGTGGACATAGAGTTAGAATCCAAAAGAGCCGAGCACAGCGAGGCCGTGCCTGAAGCGTGGCGAGCGAAGCGAGGCCGTGCCCGAAGCTTGGCGAGCGAAGCGAGCCCGCGAGGGGCCCTCTAACTATATGCCCTATGTCCACTTGGATGGTGGGGCTTCCATCTGGACTCACAGCACAGGCACCGCTCTTCTTCGGAGATTTTCCGAATCTCCTTTTGCTCCGTACTGCGCAAGCGCTTCGCCTGCGCAGTACGGGGCGGACTAAATTTGATAGGCGGACACTATCCGACAGAACACCGGCCTTTCAGCCGAGAATCCCCCATGCGCATGCGCCGCTGCAGTCAGCGACTCATAGCACGGGGAATATCTCCTAAACCGTATAGGTTTAGGAGATATTTTTTTTACCTACAGGTATGCCTTATTAAAGGCTTACCTGTAGGTAAAAGTACATTTGTTGACTATACAACCGCTTTAAGATACATATTACTGTCAAAATAAGGGATGGTTATCCACCAACTCCCCATATTCATAATATCTAAAAACATTTTGTGCTTGTCAGAATTAACTGTATGCAAAAGCAACTTCTTTTTTTATTTTTGAATAGTATGGCAAAATGATTATACCCCCTGTCGCATTTTAATTGCTGCCTGTGTTCCTGCTGGGAAGATCTATTTGTCCTTGTGACCACTGCCTCTGAGCCAAAGAGAAAGGAAAAGCAAAAATGTTAGCATTGTCATCATAGCAAGAAGTGAATGAAAATCCTCCAATGGGGACAACTCTCCAAGATGAGAACCTTTGAAGTGTGCATGTCCTTGAATTATGAAGTGACTACTCAAACATGGCTGCCATTTTGCAGTTGGCAAATTGTTGTGAAGTGAAAGTTTAAATGTGACCTATTCTAACCCCTGTGAGTAAGCCCTTAAGGGTGAAACGCGTCTGGGGAGTGTGGTACATTGAGTGGAGACAGAGGCGTTGATGTATTAAAGGCAAATAGGCTATGCACTTTGCAAGTGCAGTTGCTTGAGAGCTCAATAAATGAGGTGTAGTTGCACTTTGCACATGATTGGATGATCGAAGCCAGCAGGGCTTCCCCTCATTTATTAAGCTCTGGAGAAATTGCACAGTCTATTTGACTTTAGTAAGTCAGCCCCAGTACATAAGCATTTGCTTCGATTTTCATTGAATAAAACAATACAAAAGAGTGCGATTGGATGGATTGCTTACTATTGTGATCCATGTGATTGGTCACAGTGATCACATATTACAGGGCCAATCACACTGGCTCTATACCATGTGATAGCTATACCCAATCACAGCAAGCACAAAAGTAGACAATAAGTCATGAATAAAAGCCAGACATGACAGTTAAAATGATTGATTTTACAGCGATCATCACTGTGCCAACAATAATGGTGTAAAAAAATTTAAAAAAATACAGATCACCTTCCCAAAGTAGGACAGTGTCACTGTTGTGACACTGCAATACTATGGTGACAGTATGTAAAAAAAAAAAAAAAAAAAAAGCAGCAGTTACAGTGTCCTTGATCACTTCCACAGCAGTTAAATTGTCCCCAATTACCACCAGCCCAGTTACAGTGTCCCTGATCACTGCCACTACAGTCATTGTATCACCATAAATACTTCTTCACATGTGCAATACACTGCAAGGAGCCATACATTTACGATCGCTCCTCATAGAGCATTTTGCAGGCAGTGTATTGTCTCCTCACCGCCTGATTTATCCCTTAGGACCTGCACAAGCAACCCCATTCCTTTCAATGGGTCACGTTTGGCAGGCATACAGGGAGTATATATCTTTCCAAAGCTGCAAATCATTGTAGCCACAGCAGGTATACAAAGGTGTACCGCTGCTAAAGGGGGTACACCCCCCCAACCTCATATGTGAATGAGGCCTAATAGTGCAACCAGTCACCGATCCCCAGCACACCAGCCACAGTGTCTCCAGAAAAGTGTAGCTAGTATCAGTGTTCCTGTATTGCCTGTTTATTGACCACATTTCTGCCTGTTGCCTGGACTGATCCTTTGCCCATATGCTGACCATGTCCCTGCCTGCACCTCAGCTGACCTATCTGCATGTCCAATTGACATTGTTTCTGCTAGACACCAGTGCCAGACATCCTCTGCAGGCAACTGCACTCCTGGAACCACAGGAACCCCTGTGTTCTTCCTTATTTAGCCTACTGTACTTCCTGGCCAGTGAACATAGCATTCCTGGGGGCAGCCATGTACCAATAGACTAGGCTTGGTTGGTTTATAGAAACAGGGACTGCTATAGGTGATGATACACTAAGCTATATTCCCTGACTACTCATATAGAGGCGACCATTACAGTACATTGCTTTTGATACAATTGGTTGATGTGTGTGATACACAAGATGCAATGTTTGGTACCTAATCACTCCAGGCACTGAAAAACTCTCACACGTGGTATCACCAGAATGAGTTTTGGGTTATAATTCTAAGTATGTCCATGCTGTGTATGAGAAATATCTTATTAAATTGACAACTTCATGTAAAAAAAAATAATTTTCATTTTGCATTCTACAAAAACCTGTGGGAAAAAAATTAAGTCTTCACAAGAGACTCACCATGCCTCTTAGAAAATACCTTGGAGTGTTTGCTTTCCAAAATAGGGTCATTTTATGGGTGTTTCCACTGTCCTGGTGCTCTAGGGCCTCCACAAATGTGATAGGTACATAGAAAATTAGATGCATAGTTTATGTCCCTAGAAAGCCTGAAGGTGTTCCTTGGATTCTGGGCCCCTCTGTGTGGCTAGGCTGTGAAAAAGTCTCACACATCCCCATACTCAGGAGTAGTAGCAGGTGTATTTTTTATTATGCCCATGATGCATGTTAGAAATATCTTGTTTTCCAAAATGGGGTAATTTTGTGGGCGTTTCCACAGTCCTGGTGTCCCAGCGCCACCTAAAATGTGATAGGTGGTCAGAAAATAAAATGCGTAATTTATGCTTCTTGGAAGCCCAAATGTGCCTATGATGTGTGTGATACATAAATTAAAAGAGAAGTATGGGATTTGTTTTTTTTAGAATCATACATGATCAAACACTGCCGAGGGTACACCTCGGTTCTCAGAGCGCCATGAGCAGTCACTGGCTCTCCCGTCCCTGCGCTCACTGGAGCGCTGAGCTGTGTAGTGGGCGAGAATGGCCGACTTAGGGGCTCGCTGAGAGGCTGAGCCGGACCAGGCATGTGGGTAGATCTGGACCGGCTCGTGAAGTCAGCCGCAAAGGTCGCAGAAATGCAGAATGGACTGCACTCCTGTGATCCACAGAAGTACAGCCAAACAAGCTTTGGCTGCACTTCTCCTTTAATGACAACTTTGTGAAAAAAAGTGTACTTCATTCCATAATTTTCCCAAAAATTACTTCAAGAAACACACCAAGCCTCTTACTAAACACTTTGGACTATAAAATAAAAAATAAAGTGTATAGAACACCTCCACACTACTACACCGGCTAAAAAAAACTTTGAAAAAACCCAGTATGGACATAACGCATCAGGTGGCTCATTTTGGATCACTGGTTTGCTATTATTGGTGTGATACTGTGTGAGATCTCTCTTAAAAATGTCACCCTGTGAGTGCATTCAGTTTCTTTATTTTAATAAAATGTATGGTTTTACACTATGGTGTTTCCCTCTACTCTTGTCCCCTGAGTATCTCATTAAATAAGATCTGTATTGAAGGAAGTGGTGGTTGAACAGGACAGGTTCCACTCAGAACAGGCCTCGCCCTGGTCGACCAAAGAAGTTGAGTGCATGTGCTCAGCATCATATCCAGAGGTTGTCTTTGGGAAATAGATGTAGGAGTGCTGCCAGCATTGCTGCAGAGGTTGATATGGTGGTGGTGGGGGGTCAGCCTGTCATTGCTCAGACCATACGCCGCACACTGCATCAAATTGGTCTGGATGGCTGTCGTCCCAGAAGGAAGCCTCTTCTAAAGATGATACACAAGAAAGCCTGCAGTTTGCTGAAAGTTTGCAAGCAGACTAAGGACATGGATTACTGGAACCATGTCCTGTGGTCTGATGAGACCAAGATAAATGTATTTGGTTCAAATGGTGTCAAGCGTGTGTGGTGGCAACCAGGTGAGGAGTACAAAGACAAGTGTGTCTTGCCTAGTCAAGCATGGTGGTGGGAGTGTCATGGTCTGGGGCTGCATGAGTGCTGCTGACACTGGGGCGCTACAGTTCATTGAGGGAACCATGAATGCCAATGTGTACTGTGACATACTGAAGCAGAGCATGATCCCCTCCCTTCAGAGACTGTGCTACAGGGCAGTATTCCAACATAATAACGATAACCTCCAAGATTACCACTGCCTTGCTAAAGAAGCTAAAGGTAAAGGCAATGGCCTGGCCAAGCATGTCTCCAGACCTAAACCCTATTGAGCATCTGTGGGGCATCCTCAAATGGAAGGTGGAGGAGCGCAAGGTCTCGAACATCCACCAGCTCTGTGGTGTTGTCATGGAGGAGTGGAAGAGGAATCCAGTGGCAACTTGTGAAGCTCTGGTGAACTCCATGCCCAAGAGGGTTAAAGGATAAGTTTATCTTTTTGGGCAGAATTTCACTTTTCATAATAATTAGAAGTGTTTTCCAATGCCATTCCTGGCCCAGCCATCCCAATGTGCTTTTCTCTCACTTCCCTCATTCACATATTTAGAATCTTGTCAGTCTTGTATCTTTGCATGGATTTTCAGATTCCATCCTAGAGCTCGAATCAGCATTCACTTCCTGTTAGGCCTCTCCCAGAAGCCATCACTTCCTCGTTGCATCACAGAAGAGGGCACCACACCTCCCTCATTACAATACTACCTTCCACCCACTTCCTATACAATCTGATTGTACAATCTCCTTTAGATCTCCCATCAGCTATGTAGTACAAGGACCTGCCTGATTTGCTACAAATTGAATGGATTGTTCAGGTGTCTTTCTATTCCATAGTTCTGGCAAATCTAAAGGAGATTGTACAATCAGAATGCATAGTGTATGGCATCTTTATACAATTACATAGGAGGGAGTGAACAAAGACACTCAGTCATAAGGCCTCATTCACATCTCCACCTAACAAAAACGCACATTACCTTTTCACTCGTCACGCATAGGGCAGCCCATTCACTTGAATAGACTGCCCTACACCCAACAATTGCCCCAGAACTATTTTTGGAGCGACGAATGGTGCGTTTTTTGGGGAGCCTTTAACGTGATGACAACACAAACACAATGCACATTTGCTGCATTTATGAAACGCATGGCAAAGAGCACATTTTCTGTGCAACTTGCCATGCGTTTGGAGACACACAGATGTGAATGGTGCCTCATTGTTCTTCTGTAAACGCACCAATTTCACTTTCCGACCCCATTTACACCTAGAGTTGTTGGAGTGCATGTTTTGTGGCTCGTTAGACACGCATGATTTATTTTATTTTTTTCTGTATTTCTTTCATTTATATCAAGCTCAAAAAAAAAATAAAAAAAAATTTTTTATTTGGGTACAGTGTTGCATGACCAATTGTCAAATTGTGACAGCGCTGGAAACTGAAAATTAGCTTGGGCAGGAAGCAGGTGAAAGTATTCATCATGGGAGGTAGTTAGATTATCCATAGGCAAAGCTTTAATAGTCTTTACAGGATACCAGTTAGGAGTTAAACAGGAGGTCTGATGCTAGAATTATTACTGGAAACGTAATGTCCAGAAGTACTACCATAAAGATGCGGTTGCTAATTGTACCTTGGACATTGAAGATTCTTGGGTTTAGTGAAGATCTCCCAAGGATGCATGCAAGCCCTTGGAGGTGCTTAAAAGAGAAGTATGGGATTCACCCCCCCCCCCCCGTATCATACTTACCTCCCCCCACGCTCACTAGAGCACTGTGCTGTGGAGCAGCCATCTCAGTGGCTCGCTGGGAGGCTGAGACAGGTATCGGTCCAGGCACCCAGAATTGCTTTCCATTCTCATATTCCCTTAATATAGCAAAGGATAATGCGAGAACTGAAATTATGTGCAGAAAGCACATGGCAACATCACTTGATCTCAAATTTGCTATGCAATACAGGCAGATCTTGGCTGCTGGATAGGGCCAGCTGTGTGCTGTACATTTTTTCCTTAATATAAAAAAAAAAAAACGCACTGCCTCATAACTTCTCTCAAGAGCCCCTTGAGGGGAGTTATGCAAATGCCTTGTTGGATAATTGCAGTGTGGAGGAATGGACTTTGCTAAGCAGGCTGTCCTAAGCAACACCCATAGCTGATGCTATAGTGTAGGGGTGTTCAACCCATGACCACAAATCAAGGAAGCGCATGCCCATTGCTTTGGGATGGCAGGTCGGCAAGCCCATATTGCGAGCGACAGATTTGCTGACTCACCGTCCAAGAGCATCAAAAATGCATGGAGCCAGCCGCACTGGGAGCAAGCGCCGCATAAACCGATGCATCCTCTAATGCTGGCTCCTGTCCCAGATGGGAGCCATACCAAGAGCACTTCATCTGGGACCTTTCTAGCAGCCTGGAGGGTGTTGCCAGCAAAAGCTGGAAGAGGAGGAAGGTCAGTGTATTAACCACTTCAATACTGGGAACTTTCACCCCATTCCTGCCCAGGCCAAATTTTCAGTGCTGTAGACACTTTGAATGACAATTGCGTGGTCATGCAATGCTGTACTCAAACAACATTTTTACAATTGTTTTGAGACAGATAGGGCTTTCTTTTGGTGGTATTTAATCACCACTGGGTTTCCGTTACAACATTTTATAAATAAGCAATTTCTCCTTCACTGATGTGCATCACTGATAATCAGCATAGACCCCCGTCAGGAGAGCCACTTCTAGGATTATAGAAGAATGCCGATAAGGGGGCACTTCCATTTTCACTGTGATTGGTCACAGCTGATCACGTGGTAAAGAGCCTACGTCATAGGCTCTTTACCGTGATTGGAGATGCAGTGTGTCCGGGTGACAGACCACACCACTGATCGGTGTGCACGATCAGCTTGTTTCGAAGTACATCATATGAGGTCTAGGCAGAACATTGGAACCCCCCGCCTGGCTGTCATTCAGCTGTAGGAAGGCATTACACATCATATACACTGCACTTTTGCAATGGAAAGAGGAGGAGTCTTTGAAACACGTCCTGCGACCCTACTTTTACAGGTGACCATCATCCGAGAGCTGTCCTTGGGATTGAGCGAACTGAGCAGGAGCATCAGAGATTGCTGGCATCCAGCCCAGCTCTACACCTGCCAGCTGGCCACACATTTATCTGGAGACTGGTTGCTGATTCATCCATTCCTTGAGACAGTGTTGAGTGGGCTCTTTGTAGACTATATGCGCTTTCATATTTTATTTTGAGAGTACATAATAGGATCTATTACACCAGAGGTCTGCGCTGTTTTTCCCCGTCTGTGCTTTTGCAATGGGCATGTTAGCACACCTAAAAAAAAAAAAAAAAAAAGGGTAGTAGTGTGCGGCTGCTTTCACACTGATCCAGGCGCAGCTGTGGGTTATCTGCACCAAGCCATAGACTTCTATTATATCCTGTGGGTTTAGTGCGCTTTCAGAAAGTGTGTCACACCTGCAAGATGTAATAGAAGTCTATGGCTTAGCGCAGCTAACCTGCAGGTATGAAAGCAGCCTTATGGGGGAGCTCTTGCTGCAGCTTCCATGTGCACAGTGAAATCCGAGTAAGCTATTTCAGTGCTAAAGGGGAGCTCATACAACTGTGCAAGCCTAGGAAAATGTGTTCTGTACTCTCCTTCACAATGATGTTGGTCAGGAGCAGGTGGTCTGCATAACACCAATTGCATATAAAAATTCTCACTGCCATCTAAATAGAAAGCAAAATCTGTATAAGAAAACTCATGTGCCTTAGATTCAACAAGTCACTGCCCTGGAACTAGCAAGCGGCGTATCTTTTAAACACATAGCAGTAGAAGTTAGAGAAGTCTGAACAGAAAGACATGTGACCAATACATGTCTTTATGCAGTCATATGCCAAAGATAAGGGCATGCAGACACCTACCATACAAAGCAATTTCTTCTGATTGTGGCCAGTTGATATTACTAATAAAAAAGGTCACAATTTGTGTGAACTCTCATACATGAACAGTCACACCTATAATTTCTGATAAATTAGACACATGAAGATCATTTGCTTAATACTTCTGTTTTGGAAAGTTTATTAAAGAAAAAAAAAAAAAAAAAAAAAAAAGCTGCTGACTGGTTTCAACAAAGAATACTCCGGCCAGCAACTAGTAACACAAATAGTCCAAAATGGGAAAAGCCAGCATACTGAACATGGTAGTTCTGTCCTCTTGACTGAGCATTTTTCTGCTGCGTCCAGCGGTCATTAAAGTTTAAAAGCAGCGCTTAGAACAAAAAAAAAAAAAAAATATTCAGAGAAGGTGCCCAAATAATTGGCTTTCCACTGAAAATCTATACATCACACCAGTTTGGCCAGCCAGCCCTCCACATTGCTGAGGTTGGCATCACCCTCTTCCTCTTTGCTGTCCCGAGCGCTACATTCTAGGAATTCCACTTTCATAGGGACTTGGGAGAAGTCAAAGTCTTTGCCTTTTTTGCCAAGCTGTGTGTTAGATGGGGAGCTACTGCTTTCCAGGGTGCTGGGAGCAGCTGACTGAGTGATACGCAGTGTGTTCCTGTAGCAAAACAAAAAGCAACAATGTAACAGACATATGCGAGGGGTAGAAGCAGTCTCACCTGTTAGTGCACAAGCTTAAAATTATACATAATATCCCCAATTTTTAGCCTAAAAATCACCAGTAGTCTGGTCTTAATATGCAAGACTACTGGCGATTTTTAGGTTGTACAAAAGAATGTATAGTACCCTATGGCCTTTTGAACTTGGTTGCCAAGCAAAAAATCAACAGCTCCCAGAGATACCTAAAACAAGGTTGAATGTAATATAAATCACATTGTGATAGCTGCATCCAGTAAACTCAAGACAACTTTTTTTTTTTTTTAATCTGAGACTTCCAGACTGGTAAGAATTTTACCATGTATGCCCAGGTTATTCTTCAGTTCCCTGCCAGCTGACAATAGCTTATTCTGCCTTGGCTCTGCGACAAAAAGATGGTTTGTTTTGTTCATTTTTTTTTTATGGCAGTGTACATTATCAAAATTCGATTATCAGTGGTAAAAAAAAAGCAGACAAGAGGGCAAAGAAATAGCAACATCTTGCCTCATTACTAACTTACTATGCACTGTGTCTGTGTAGGAAGCCCATCTAGGTAGGGACAGGGCATCGCTTCTCCAGCACAGAGACTAGCAGTCAGGAGGCAGCAGTATCCTAGATCTCACACTAAAGATATACAGTTATAAAGGCTGGAAGCACACTGCTATTTTTCCAGGAGGAATTTAAGACTAGAGTACATTTCAGGGTACTGTTTAGGCACAATTACCATTTGTAAATGGTCCCTATAAGCAAATCTTCACTTTTGATCCTACTAAACATGTTTATCACAATACTTAAGTACAATCCCACCACTTTCTCATTCAACAACTTGTGGTACTTACAGTTCCTTTTCCAGTTGCTGCTGAATCAGTTTGGCTGACTTGGCCATAGAGATATCTGTTGGAAGAAAATTAGCTATTCTTAAAAAACTCTCCAATTTTCAGAGAACAAACAGTGCAATCAGGATTCAAGAATTTTATGGTTGTGTGTGGATCAGGAAATTACACAGACACACGTTGAAAATATGAATTTAAACGGAAATAGATTGAATCATTTATCTTACTATAAATGGCAGTACACTGCCTACATCATATTCCCTTGTATTTACATCTCAGACGGGGACATACCTTGCTTGTTGCAGGCTATTAGTATGGGTGGGACATTCTTCTGCAGTGTGACATCTGTTAGAATATGGTACAGGAACTCTGCCACATCTTTAACTTCACGCTGGAAAGCTGAACTGTCCACCACAAATACCATGGCCCTGCAAACAGGAGGAAAAGTAGAATCATTGGCAATAAAAGTAATACACATCACCACAGTAAGAGCTTTAGTCTTAGAAACCTGTGCTTACACTTCATAAAATACATTTTAAGTCAAGCCATACCAATATTGTACACTGTACATGCCAATTTTCTAACCATATTAAATATCCCTCTAATTCTGTTATTGATAAATGAAAATCTAATATATTCGAGAAGCAAACCTAGACCTAAAGAGCGGAAAATATGGGTAGAATATTCTACGCTGAATTTAGGCTGAAAGTAGAAGTCAGGTCTAATCACATCTAATCTTTTTTTTGAATCAAAATAGAGTTTATTGAGTATGAAAATACAGCGTTTTTTACAACAAATAACAGGTGCAACAAGCACCAACAGGTATGAACAACATGTACACGTTTTGTCTGATGCATTAAAGTACTGCCAATGTCACGCATATCGTATCAGCTGCGAACATGGATTAGTGAGGGGAGGCCAGAGCGCGTAAATATATATTATGGGAAATACAGTGGGGTAGAGGATCCCTGGAGGTATGACTGCCGGGAAATAGGGGGGTTCCGTACCATTATCCTCGCGAGGAGGAGGTGGTGGGCTTAGTCTGCACATGTAGAGGAGTTTTCTATCCATGTGTCCCAAATTTTTTGAAACTTGTTGGGGCATCCACGGTGGGAGTACAGAACTTTTTTATATGGGAGGGTAATATTGACAGCCCTTTTCCATTGCTGGAGAGTGGGTGGGCTGGTTCTGAGCCAGGTTTGGGCTATCTGCATTCTTGCAGTGAAGAGGGTTTCTTGCAGGAAAGTTGTAAGATACTTCTCTTCCTCAGGTAGGGGGAGAAGACCTAGAATGCATTGGCGGGGGCATACTGTGAGAGGGGATCCCATTTGGTCATGTAGAAATTTGACAATCTGTGTCCAAAACTGCTGGATACTTGGGCAGGACCAGATAAGATGGAAAAAGGTGCTTTCGGTGTCCCCACATCTGGGGCAAGTCGGGTCGGTGTCGGGTCTGTACTTGGACATTCTGGCAGGAGTAATGTATGATCTATGTAGGATGTATAGGTGTGTGAGCCTATCTGAGAGCTTGGGGGACACTTTTTTAGGTGTTTCCAGGATTTCCCCCCATTGTTCGTCTGAGATTTCCCCAAGGTCGGCCTCCCATTTTGTTTTGAGGCGGTAAGCGTGCGTAGTGGCTTTAGGTGTAATTAGGTGTGTGTAAAGAGTGGATATTAGTTTTCTGGAGTCAGTGCCTAATACCGTTTCTGCTAGAGCAAGGGGCTCCATTGCCGGAGTGGGATGTCCACATTGGGTCTGAATCGCATGCCGGACCTGAAGGTATCGGAAGAAAGCATGATTAGGAAGGTCAAATTCCTCCTTCAGAGCCTGAAATGGTTTGATGGTGCGCCCGGTGAAGAGCTGGGATAGGTATATGACCCCTTTAAATATCCATATCTTGTAGTCCGGGATGTGCAATAATTCCGGGAGTTGGGGGTTATCCCAGAGAGGTGTGTGGGCATGCAAAGGGGGAGTTCCAACCTGAGCTAGTGCTGTGTGCCAAACCCTGTTGTAGTTTGAGAGCATGTGTTTTTTGTCACTTAATCTCAGGAGGCCCTTGTGTCTGCAAAAAATAACCTGAAATGGGTGAGCTATTACATCTGCGGCCGCCAGGCAGACAAGCATGGAATATCGAAGTCTATCATGGCCGTTTAGGTGGTATAGGTGGGACAGCTGGGAAGCAAGGTAATATGATGCTAGGTCGGGTAGGGCTGTGCCCCCTAGGTGGGTTGGGCATTTGAGGGTCTGCCATGCCAGTTTGTGTCTAGAGGAGCCCCAAACAAAGGTGTTAAGGATAGACTCCATATCTCTAAACATGCGGGCCGGGATATAGAGTGGGGCATGCCAGAAGAGGTAGAGCAGCTTGGGGAGGAGGATCATTTTCACCAGGTTGAGACGACCCATGACTCCAAGAGGGAGTCTGGACCAGACTTGTGTTTTGCGCTTTAGGAGGTCATAGAGCGGTTCTATGTTCAGGGGTATGTAGTCGGCGAGAGAGCGGGAGCATTGTACACCCAGATATTTGAATTGACTTGTGCATTGGAGGGGCAGGGCTGCCTGAGTGGCTGTGGGGGCAGAGATGTCAATGGGAAGAATCTGAGACTTGCCCCAATTTATCTGTAGTCCCGAGAAGGCACCGAAAATCACATCTAATCTTAAAACTGCCCCCCCCCCCCCCCCTATAATCCCTATACTAACTAGTCTGTGGAGGAAAGAGGTCTATACTTGTCGTTCTGGTCCAGTCACATGATCAGTTTCCAGTGCCAGCTTCAGGGTAGAGGAGGGACTGACAAAAACGGATGCCCAATAGAAAGCCTGTGGGTGAAAACACTGCATAGACATCTTTCCTCTACAGGCTACTTAGTATAAAATTAGACCCGACACCTTCAATCCCAATTTTAAAAAATTTGGGACTGTAAAGTCAACATAAAAAAAAACAGAATGCAATGATTTGAAAATCTCAAAACCAGATTTTAGTTACAATAGAAAAACATATCAAAAGGTTTAAAAAAACTGAGAAAATTTTAAAGAAAAAAATAAATTAAGGTCATTTTGAAATTGATGGCAGCAACACATCTCAAAATAGATTAAAGTGGCGTTTCCACCAAAAAAAAAAATGTTTTACTCACCTCTAAATGCCTGTTGCTAGGGGGTCCCTCGTAGTCTGCCTCCTTCAGTGCCTGGGTACTGACATCACTTCCCCTTGGCGCAGTCAGTCATCTGGGACACGTGACAGGTCCCAGATGACTGCGCAGCGTATCACGGCGCTCGCGCAGTGGGTGCCCGGCTGTGAAGCCGGGTGCCCACAGCAAGAATGCCGGCGCCGCGAGCGGAGCGGGGAACAAGGGAAGGGCTTCGTTCCCCCGCATTGCTGGACCCTGGGACAGGTAAGTGTCCAATTATTAAAAGTCAGCAGCTGCAGTATTTGTAGCTGCTGACTTTTAAATTTTTTTTTTTTTTTTAGGGGGCACCCCACTTTAAGGACAGGGCCAGGTGGTGTAGCATCCCCAACACTTTGTAAATGTCTGGGAACTTAGGAGACCAGTTGCTGGAGTTTTGGGAGAGGAATTAGATCACATGACCCAGAAGAATAATGCAGGCAGCCGTGGGGAGGATGTGAGAGCAAGAATTAGTGAGAAGCGGGGAGGACGACGGGCAATGGAGCGGACACGGTGCTGTAGAGAGCGCTGCGGGAGGCTGTGCTTTTCCCAGGGAGGACTGCCAAGTAACATCCAGAGGAGTGACTCCCAGGGTGTGGAAAGAGGAACACATAGGATCCAGGACACAGCTTATGTTTTTTTTTTCAATTGGGATTATCCAAGATTCATATATTCAAGGTGTGTTTTGGGTCTTTGGCAGGCATTGCACTTAGAGGTGGTAGTGGTGGTAGTAGTCTTTCAAATTACACACCATTACATCGATGTGTGGCATGGATTTGGAGTGAAATGTTATCACAGAAGTGATTTCACCTATATATTCTGGACTTTATTTGGACTGCTATTTGTTTTGCACAATGTGTTTCATAACACTTTGCATCGTAAAATTGAGTATTAGAACTTCATAGGTATACTATATAATGGATTAGCGCACCATTATTTTATTTATTAACCAGGAAGTAAAGGGTCAGAATTTGCCTGTTGGGAGTTTCCAGGATTCTGGGCTCTGGGAAACTTAAAGACGACATCTAAAAGAAAATGTTGGCTTCATGCATTTTATACCCAAGGACAGTTCTTATTGTAAGAAGTATACTTCCATTTTACAAGTTTACAGAGATGCAGAGTAACTTTCAAGACCAACAATGTTTCAGTACCTGGCTGCTGTCTTGTATTGCTCAAAGAACTGAAGTCTCAAGCTGTCATGGCCGGGAATATCAACCAATGTGTGAGATGCTATAGACAACGAAGAGTATAAATGTATTGACCCAGGAAAATGCTAGCTCCGCCTTACCTACTCTCTCGCTGCTAGAGTTGAAAGACTGTCTTTGCTCTGCCCTCTCAGAATATATAGAATTGTTATTTTCTGAGTCATGCAGCTTGTAAACATAACTGAACGCTGAACTCATAGCTCAAGCTGTATAAAGAGCCATGCTTTCAGTGTCTCCATGAGAAGGAAAGAGCCACTAAGATCCACTATCTCGATGTCGCGTTTCCCTCCTGATACATCCCTTGCATTATCCGTACAGATCGAGCTCACCCCCATCTACACACGACCTCTACACCATCGCAATATAGATCTCCTAGCGCCACGTCAGAGCACCTGCACACTGATGAGGCTACAAGATTTAGCTACCCATCTCGCCAATTTTAATTTTACGCTAATAGCTTATAGAAAGTTTTGTGAATAAGTGTACACTCTCTCTCAGAAACCTGCTTGTTACACCCTGTAGTCACACCTCTCTCCGTTTGCTCTATCTGTAAAACCCGGCATACCACAAGCACACTGAGTTATATAGAGAAGGTCTAGTGTTTCCTGAATAGTCTTCCGACCAACGCTTCTATCAAATGACTGCTGTGATCTCTAAACTCGAACTATATAAAGACGTAATACGCTATTTTGACTCTACATCCTCATAAACACTCACTATCTCATCTAAAACATCACTATGGCTGACGTTACTCTCACTTGTGAGAGAGACTGCCATCTAGCCCCAGAAATGTTGTAGTCCATACTACGCGCGGAGAAAAAGGTCAGCCCTTTTTCCTCCTCTACACCCTCACACTATATCCTAGTAGATATACAGGCGCATTGGCTCATTTCTTAATTGGAAAATTAGAGCACCCCTGTGTACTCCAACTATATTGCATCCCTATTCACCTTGACTGTCCAAATTGTGATCCTGCCGTTCTTCTAGCTTGACTGGTTTCTACATGAGTTGTCTCACTAGACCAAAGTCAAAATGATCCAATACCAGATATTTTTTCATTAGTGACGTTGTGTCACAGTTCTAAGTTTCCATCTGCGATGTAAACCTCTCTTGGATATCTGCTCTCATAGCTCAAACGAGCTAGCGCATAAAATCTTCTAGGATTTTGTCAGTACAGCCGCCCCCCGTCCCCTACCGCGTCATATGACGTGATAGCATACATATCCGTTGTCACCACAGTTAAAACAGAGTCTCCATCTATTCCCACACAGTCACCCACTTAGTTCCATCACAGACACTGGAGGAGCCTAATGTCCTATGCAATAAGTCTTTTGTATCTCTCACACAAATAATGCAGTACCGGTTGGTTGGCACCTCGCTTCTTCACCTCTATCGCGAAGGTAAGTGATAACTGCCATGAGCTCAACAACATAATAGTTCCTCAACCCTATCAGGCGCGGCCAACTCATTACTCTCCCAATGTCCACCTCCCGTGACCGTATGCCTACACACCCTCCCTTACAAGGCGCTCAATATTGCCCCTGTGACTTCTGTGCACTTGAAGATTCCGGACTATTATCTAAACACGCCCGGACTCATCATTGATCAGGCCAGGAGCTACAAGATAGTCCTTCCCCGTCCTGGTCTGAATAGACGGCGTGATCTCATCCGAGGACAAGTATGCTGCGAGGACATACATATTGCTGTTCCTAGAGATTACAATCAGCTAATCGCGTGACATACCCTGCAGTATCCTTTCTCGCCTGGCGTGTATCACACCCGCCCATATCTGGCCTATCGCAGCGTCGTTTAAAGCGACTGACACAACTTCCGATCTATCAGCTAAATAAGTCATCCACCATCCCTCCGACCGCTCGCTAACTCTGATCCCAATACATTGCCCCATTCCACCCGCACACAGTCCTACCTTGACATCCCGCACTAACACTAGACCTAGTATTAATCTCGATTCACGAACTATGCTATAGTCATTACCATCCAAAGTATCTATACTATATTCTCCTCAACACTAGCATCTTCACCAATGAATCCCCGTTCCAGGACAATACAGATAGAGTTGTGTCGTCCCTTCCTGAGTCCTATATCACCATCACACTCAGTACGTGAGCATCTCGTGCCCTCTCTGTTAGTTTGCCATTACGAGAATAGAAACACTTCCAAGATGAACACTTGTTGAACTAAAACATCAGAGAAGAAAACTAATAAAATACTACAAGATACAACACTACCTGAGATCGGAGTAACCATCACTCATGCTATGCATCCTTATCCCAGGAACCTCTCTCTCTCATAGTACTACCTCGAACTTGTTCTCTACTGAATCTCATATGTGATTATGATCTCCTATAATATATACTATAGAGAGAGAGCTCTAAGTCACTGACAAGCTAGTTCGTAACCGTCCTCACTATCCTTGCCTGCCCTACCACTATGATGATAATAGATATATTACAGATAATTATCTCCATACATATTCTACATAACACATCATACACACAGTGTGACACTCGACGGCAGCCGCAGCGATCACCTCCGCCGCAATGAACATTAGCCACACCTAGTCTCACCGACGAATCTTGGTCCTTCTCTCCATTTTAGTCGTGTTACGTAAGGTGGTATTAATAGCACGAACATTTTCCGAACCCATACCCCACCCACACATATAGAGAAACTCATGGAGGAGATGATGATGTGCCCTATAAACATTATGTACTAAGTCCCCGTGTCTCCTGAATCATTGACGTGTGTGTCTCCCACCAGAAGCCAACCCATCGCAATTTCTAGATCTAATCGTGAATTGTGTGTTCATCTATATTCAGTGCATCACTGTCACTTGCTTGGAGACAAGAAGACCACTGTATCCGCATTCCTATACCATGTAGAAGTCTTGGAGTGCTCCTGCATGTCATACAGCGATCGCTCCAACTAAGATGTACATAGTTGTTAGCTATTTATCTCGGCTCGCTCTTCCGGGTCTGGCATTGCTTGTGTGTGTAGTGTAGATTCTCTGTGTGCGGCTGCTCGAACTCTACTCGCGGACAAAGTGGGAGTGAGGTCGTGGAATAACATACCAAATGTCTGGCACACTCATTGGATAATTCGCTCTGGACACCGTCACAGTTTCCGCTATTACCACGCTATCCACCTTCCACAATGTAGAAATACTCATAAGCTTTACCCCGCATCACTGTCGCCTATCCATACTCTCAATTCTCTAGTTTTATGACTGTGTGTGTATAGATAGGCTACGCCGCTTCACTTACAGTCTAGTTCTAGTTTTGGCACGTGATGACATCCGATAAATTAGCTCTCTATACTATAAAGAAAAAAAAAATCACGTTATAAGCTAGTGTTGTGAGAGATAATCATTAATGACTGGCGAACATCTTAGGAGGTGAGTGTGGCGATATAGGCAGGCGGCTCTCTCGCGAAAACACTCCTGCCACACACCTGCAAACCTGCACCAGGCCACGCGACAGACGTTGCGATGCTCCGATCACAAAGATAACAAAAATCCATTATCACACTCGAAAATTTGAAACGTGAATGAGTTTCTTTTAGTAAGTAAAGACTACATATTCTTCCACCCACGACTCGATCAGTGTAATACTATGGTGATGAATGAGTAGAGATGTAGAAATATGTCGCTGCATCGAAGATGTATTTAATATGTATTGTCATAGTGTTTTGACTCTCACGCTATAGAGTCTGTGTGTCACATGCACGCACGAATGTTTATCGCTCTGATAAAGAGCTGACTGTGCAGACGTGATCGCAATCCTGGGGCGTGGAGAGATCTGTTCTGGGAGTAAAAAGCTCCTTTGGGGATGTAGAGAAGAAGTGTTTGCAAAGTAGGGATATGTCCACCAGCGAAGGGCCGCTGTGCGGTGCACAGAACAATCATCTGGGGGGGGGGGGTGTGTTTGCTCTGCAAAGACATTATCGGTTTAGCAGATGTACGCCTGATCAACACATTTGGGGGGCCATGGCGTGCACTTGCAGATAATCTCCTATCCACACGAACGGTAGTATAATCCGGGTATGCATTGTTCTCTGAACAATGCAGAATAAGGATTCACACCAGTGGTAAAAATGGGACCCTTTGGGTGCGTTATGGTTGGCGTTCATGATGTCAAGACCAGCCATTGTCTAGCTGAAGATGATAGCTTACAGAGACAGGGGCAGGAAATCATACACACTGCCCCTGCCCAGACACGCCCATAAGACTCCCCTAGTCATTGTTTTTTTTTTTTTAACAAGAAATCCCCTAGTCATTGTTGATTGGTTGTTGTATAACCCCCTCCTGTTTGAAGGAATGCCTGTGCTTGATTGGTCGATTGTGAAACCATCAGGCTCTATTGTTATATGAATAAAGATTGCTCCCAGGATCAGGACAGTTGGTCGAGCAATGGAGCTAAGATGGTGACTATGTCTGTTTACTTGGGGAAATGCAGGAGACACGGGTTGTTTAAAGATGCATTAGACCAAAAGGCTGCTTAATAGCGCAAGAGTATAGTGTTTTTGCCATGACAATGTCCCTCCCTCTTTTTAACCACTTGCCGACCGGGCCATAGCCAAAAGACAGCTACAGCCATATCCAAGGGTGATACAGCTAACCTCGCGCTCTGGTCTGGCATCTGTATTTGGTGAGAGGTCCAGGGACTTTTAAATTTAATGGGTGAATGGACCATATTGAGGTATGATCTTTTTCCAAGGAAACCGAATCTCTCAAAACCATGTACCCTCACTAAATACCCCACTATCCTAAGGATATTTTTGTTAAAAGCTAGACCAACAATGGTGTGTGTGTTGTAAGTTCTATTTGCGTGAACGCCTCCAGTGCACTGAAGATTTTCTCGTGATACTTATGTACACACTCTGCGTTTCCGGATGATCTGGCAGAGAGGGGAATGATAAATTATAGACGGCCACTAACCTTGGTAGTCTAGCTCCGCGCTGTATGGATTATTCCACAAAAGTCTTTCCTAATGTTATTACTATAAACCGTTATACGAGTGGCTCCTATGATAAGATTTGTAGGTGATTTGAACTTTGATAAGAAGATAGCTTCTCATAATGAGGCCAAACAGAGAGTAGCCAAAAAACCCCTCCAAACAAAAATCCAAAAAATACTGCTCACACCTCTAATGTGAGATCTAATTAAATTAGTGGCAGTTAATAAAATTATCTATAGTCTGACATCGGCTATTGATGCGTCCGAGGAATTATGAAGACGCTACGTTGCAAAAAAGGTGTGGAAGACACACCTAGATATCGAACTCCTCTGAGATACTACACTATGCAAGTTCTGTTGCTATTTATATAGTATGCAACTTAGAGTATACACGTTCCTTTGGTTACCTAATACTCATTACAACACATAGTTAAAACTGTTGTGGGACTAATATCTGTTAGAACGTGTGCGAATTGTGTAAGGAGCTTATCGTTTATACAACAATTAATACCCACCAGACACGCCATATACTCGCGCATGACCCTCTGAGTAGATGAGTATACAATGTGAATTGACCTGTCACACACGTCTAAGATGTTTGTAAGTCTCTGCTCCTACCTATCCCTCCTCACTTGCTCGCCTTCTCACGCGCTCTATTTAAATTATATACACCTATATATAAATATACCACAACATCCTGCTCTCCTTGATTGTGATAACCTAACATGATGTGTACACTGATATATAGATACTCATCTCTACGCCATCTATCTATCAATGATCAACGCACTTGTGCCCAATTAGACTACATAAAAGATGGAAACACTTGAACACACAATGGCAAATCTCTTCTCCTTCCATTCGCTTGGAGTACCTGATCTGCACCGATTGAGAAATCACTATACAAGTCTTCGTAGACAGAGAATAATACCAATAGAGTAAAAACCCCAGACAAACAATAAATCATTAGATAATCACTATGTAACGAACAGGAGAGTCCAAATACCGCTCAGTCCTTGCACTGAGTATTCACACGACTCCACATCACCCTTAGATATAGCTGTCTCTACACATCCACTCCAAGATACAAAATATTCTGTCTGATCACCCAAGCATATTGCTCGTGTTTCTGGTCATGTATATTAAAAGGCCTCTATTAACTCTTCATTGACAGTAGCACTATACTGTTGCTGTGCAAGCTCCTACGCCAATGATCACAATCGCCGCTAACCAACATGTGCTGAATTGTGACTCACTCACATGCGTGAATACCACCGCCACATACTCAATGTGTAGTACCTCGCTCACCCAGTATATCACGACCGCATCAGGATCTTTACATGAGCGGAGAATCCATGATCATGTGGACACTAATGATCCTGTCGTGAGCACTTCACCATGTCCCTCAGTGCTTAATAAACTTTTTTCATCTTAAAAACACTCTGCATCTATAATAATAGATATAACTCAAGGTAGCTAATGACTCAGATCATACCATTCTCTTCGCGTGTACAGCGTTCCGGTCACATTGTGTGTCGCTATACTTTGCAAGATAGGCTAAAATAGTAATAATCTCTCTGAAGGAGCAGATAGATCCTCTCCTCTCTCAGAGTCCGATGGTCATCCTACTCGTCGGTTTACTCACCAGACTAAACCAGGGCCAATATCCAGGAAGTGTCCTTAGCAATAGTCTGGCTTCCTATTAGATGACAATAGGGCTGTGCGGGTGACCGCCCCTACAACGTGGGGCATGAACGTACATGTCTGTCGAAGATCCCTCCGAAGTTGTGTGTTCTCCGCTTAGCTCTACTATAGTCTAGTCTATAACGGGTCTGGCTGATCAAAGTGCCCACCTCTCACTGCCCGAGTACTGTCTATTCATTCCGAGGCAGTACATATGGTGAGAATACATCGAAGAGAAGAGATTGATGTGGATAGTGTGAACCCCCGTTTGATAGGCTGCACGCAATTCATGCCAGAAATCTCACATACTCGTACGCATCAATGTTACCAGACCGATTCCTGTTTTCTACGACCATAGTGTAATAATGTGTAACTTCAAGCAGTCACAGGGGAGCGTGATCTAAGAGAGATAACCACTTAAGAGCTCTAGATCGTTCGAGACGAGGATCAATCAGATACTACCACCACGCATCTCTCAGGTGAAGAAGTCCACTTAGAGGACAGCAGTGTCTACCAGACTTCAGGAGAGAAAGTGTGTGACTATGAGAACATGCCGATGATAGTGCGTTGGTTGAGCGAGACCTATACGACGATATGAGTAATCTGGTAGCTGGATTTAGATAGGACAAGCCGAAGTTATTCTGTTCATACCTCTGTTACTGGAATGGAAGACACGCCAAGAATAATACATCTCTTTGATCTTTTAAATCACAAAGCCCGTATGAGATGCGCAGGGCAGATGTATGACGGACATCAATTTATGGCCAAGTTTGGCATTGAGGCTCCTCAGAGATCTGCCTCTCTCACTTCAGCGACCTTAATCGTTAGAGATATCTGTCGCGCGGCTGGTCCTGGCCGTGACCGACGTTTCGGAAATTTTAAGCTCAGACAATGTAATAAGGCGTTTTAAAAACTAAGTTTGATTATAGACCGAAGCTGCCTATTAGAATCGTTCTGACACTGAGGTGGATGTAAGATCTGTTCTAAAAGGATTTTATCAGGGCCTGCCTCCGAGACTTCCACACTGTGTTATCTCGAAAAAAAATGTCCCTTAGTGACAGTGAGATGAGCCTATCATATACCCATTTCCTTGGAATGCATACTCCTGAGATCAAAAGATATAAGGCACCCCACCCACCGGTCGCTGAACGGCTCATGTACAGTGTCAGACACCTAGGTCAGATACGGCCCCTTCCTTACTCGCCAAACTAGATGTCTCGCACATAGTATCTCAGATTAGTGTGTAGAGATAATTCCTGACACTGTGTGAAATAATTATTGGGGGTTGAATGTGAAGCAGTGAAAAATGTGGCAGTCATTGCAACGGTCTATCGTGTGGTGTGGCCACAATTATTGGTTTACAGAGGCTATACTAGATATCACAAACAAAAGAGCACCTGTGGTTTTCCATAGATCGATCGTGACTCTCTTTTCTTTGTGAGCAACAGTTGATGTCAAGCTATTGACACTAAGATATTGACAAAAGGAGCTAGCAAACAGATTTAGCAAAATAATCCATACCATAGTTCATCCTGATCAGAGCGGCTTTATCCTGGGTAGATCAACAGCACTAAATATCAGGAGAGTATTTTTGAATCTACCTTGGAGCCTAGAGCAGTGCTGTCCCTCGATCATTGTCCTCCTTTGCAGTGGGGCTTCCAGTGCATTATAAGGGTTGCAAGCCTATGCTCTGATCACAGGTTCACTGATGTCATCAAGTCCAATGCAGAGCCCTTAGACCGAAATTGGCCATGAGGATGTCAAAGAACAGTCTACTGTAGATGTGCACAAGGACTGATAGGAGAGTCAACATGTTGCCTCACAGGCTCGCTATCTGATAGACCAAAACCTGCTTTTTCTTGTTACTAGCACCCAGGCTACAAAAGCAAATGTTAAACCTCTAACAGTGCAATGGCTGCCCCAAAAAGGACGGATTATTTCATCTTTCCCTGGCGATGCGTGAGAGAAACCAAGAAAAAATATGAATAGTCAAGTTCTACATCTATCGCAGAATGAGTGTGACACTATCACCCCTTCTCTCACAGAAAATAGAGATATTATTAGATATATCTATATATATCATATTACTCTTATAATATATCTTCTATTATGTGTTCAACCCTACAACATGTGATCAGGTGTCGGTCTGTGTGGTCCTCCTATCTATAATCTCACTCGCATAATCTCTGTCACATCCAGAAGTGTGGAGGGGGGGGATTCACTGTATTAAGCATTGAGACCCCTCGTCACATACTGTCACACCGGGCTGGGCTCCTGCGTCTGCGTGTGCTGAAGTCTGTCGACTTGCTCATCTAGTGTAACAGAAGGTCGGGGATGAGGCGCGTGGGGAGGAAGTAGCTTGGTATCACTCCAAACTCCTCACAATGCTCATCGTGTGTGCGCGGTCTTGCATTTTTTTTTATTCTGGAACAATGTTGTTCCATATGTACAGTGTGCATGAACAGAGATGGAGAGGGTGTGGACATCAGAACTGAATCATCTCACGACCACCACCTCACTGCAAATCAGAGAGCACCTGACATTCTGTCAGATGGAATATAACCTTCAAGATGTTTCCCTGAATGGTGTGATAGAACCCATATGGTATCCGAGATAGGGACACTGTGTGTTGTGTACAGACCGCAAGTTTAGCGCTGTACGCTGCTGATCTGTAGAATAGCAGGAGACTCAGCACGGGCTCACCACTACCAGGGGAGTTTCTGCTTCCCTGGAGAAAACAACACGGTGTGTAGGAGCTACAAACTCCTTTCCCATCACAGTCAGTCTTATGCTGAGTGCGCAGACCTCGAGGCTTGTCCTAACCCACAACTCTCCATAATAGAGAGATCCTCAGTCAGCATGGACGGGCATGCGTTCGGCCTCCAATCACGTTGAATGTCCATCAATAACAGTCCATACACACACAACATAAAAATGTTACCTGTATTCCACGATCTCAGTTGTCAAACGCCACACGTACAACAGACGATAGTCGCGTGATGTGGACAAGGAATCTGTCCATTCTTCTTCATAATTAAAAAGATATACAGAAACACTTTTTGCGTTGATAGAGTCTATCCTGTCAGTGCAGGACTCCCACAACTCCCACTTTCACAATTCTGCACTCCTTCACACTCCCTGTGCGAATGTGATAGATTCACGGGCGAGACTATGGTATGTATGTTGGATGTATGAGCATATCCTCGTGTACGGTTCTAAGTGTGACTGACAGATTTATGATCTCTGTCCTCCACTCTCTACTCTCCTGGGCCAAGGTGTCTCTCTCCTGAGAGATACGTCTCTCTTAAATGTCTGTGTGGTTATGACACCATAGGATGCAATAATTGAATGCTGTGTGTCCACTGAAAACTTTAACTGCTTTGCAGCAAGGAGCGTTTCTTACCAGATGCCATAAGTAGTGCTCAGTAGAACTTCCCCGGAGTACTCGTTGTTTTCGCTTGAAGCTCTAAGTGAATGGGTCTCTTTCCAACGATGCAGTACATGATAATTAACAGTATAAGTATAAATAAATTACGAATACCTGATTTAGTCTTTTAAAGTCCTTGAAAGATCCCACTCAGAGTGTATGCTGGCATCATCACTATCCTCCTAGGCGAGTACGAGACACGCCCCCCAATGTATGCCGTAGGGTCAGCATGACACGACTAGAGGAGTAGGGTGGCAGGCTCTACATCCAGACTCCGATACCCCTCGAATGTGCTACAGACTGGTGGTGAGCGAAAGCTGGAACGTGACGAGGACTTCACCACCATCACCTATCATTCACCCGGCATCGCCTACACTACGTACACAGTCGTGACTCAGTGTGTGGATCAGATATGACTACTCGATCAATTGCACGGCGCGCTCGATCATCATTAGGTCTCAATAATAGGATAGATACCTAGTCTCTCACAGGTGCCCCCCATGTGCATAGATTTATCTGATATAGAGATAGACGCTCGAATGAAGACGAAGAGTAGCTCGCTCTACGGACGAGGGGGGTAGGGAGGGGGCGACAAGAGCTCGTCCGCACCGAGCTGCACGACGACCGAGGTAGAGAGAGATGAGAGAATGCTAGGTGTGGCGGGGAGAGACCCGAGGGGGGAGCTCGAGGCGCATGCTCGACATAGGGACGGGAGGGCAGCGGCGAGCTGAGGAGGAGGGAGGGAGATAGGATGAAGCGACGAGTACGGAGAGAGTTGTTGATGAGGGCGTGACGCGCTATGGACGCGACGATTGAAGACGATCGCGTACGACGCGAGGAGCATAGTGATGTGTGTTCTAGCGAGGGCGAGTGAGGTGCGGGCTCGATGACATTGAGAGATGAGAGAGAGGAGAGTTGAGATAGGAGAGTGGGGGAGGGACGGGGGGAGAGAGAGAGGGGGGTGAGGAGAGATGAGGGGGGCGAGGAGAGGCGGGAGGGAGAGAGAGAGAGGTGTGTGAGGAGAGTGTCGGGGGCGGAGTATGAGAGAGGGTGCGCGCAGTGACTCCGACGCACAGTGGGGGGAGTAGAGAAGAGAGAGGCCGCGGGAGAGATAGAGTAGCGGGTTGCGCGCTCGCGCAGTCGAATAAAAGTGAAGACTAATGAGTATGGGGCGAGAGAAAGAAAGATAGTGTGTGGGGACGATCACGATCGAGCGGTGTGCGCACGACGAGAGAGAGGGGGGGAGAGCAGAGTGACGGGGGGAGAGAGAAAGAGAGATGAGAGGGGGAGAGAGAGAGAGGAGGGAGAGAGAGAGAGGCTCGCTCAGAACCATAGAGACGACGTCGAGGGGGGGAGAGAGAAGATAAGGAGTGAGAAGGGGCCGAGAAACCGTGGAATGGAGAGAGAAGTGGGGGAGCGAGCTATAGAGAGGGGGGAGTGATGAGTCGAGCATGGGGCCGAGGCGAGCTGCGGGCGGCCAGTCATGATCGAGGAGACAGGTGGGGGGAGAGAGAGGGGGAGAGAGAAGAGCGTAGGACCTCATAGGGGTATGTGAGAGAGCTAGCTAGGCGCGGAAGATGAATATACGAGAGCGAGAGAGACATCACAAACCCTCACCCAATTAGGGAGACCACCTGAACCCCGCGCGCTGGAGGGAGGGGGGCGCACGCGGCTCATCGATAGAATATGCGAAACGAAAGGAGGGAACCCGGCATCGCGTATGGGGGGGGAGTTGTAGCCGAGGGTAGGGGTACCCCGCAGATAACGCCCGGAGAGCGAAGACGCAGGGTACGCGGCGCAGGCGGAGTAGAGCAGGAGAAGTAGGAAGCGCGAGACGATGAGGAGAAGAATGAGTGTGCTTAGCAAGACGAGAGAGAGCGATAGCGGAAACGGCGCCGCTCCGAGGCTCTTCCGCTAAGTAGAGTCGACGAGAGATGAGAACAGGAACTAAGAAACGACTCGAGTGAGAGCGAGGGTGGAGAAGCGTAGAATACAGTCGCGTGGCCGCGGCGTATGCAGAGCTGAGATGCGGGGACGGATGAATGTAAACGAATCGAGGGTAGGGGGATGAGAGAGAGAGCTATCGGGGGACGAGAGAGAACGAGGGTGTGGGAGACGAAGCGTCAGAGTGGGGGGAGAGAGAGAGGACGAGGGAAGGAGAAAGGGAGAAGGGAGAGAGGGGAGAGAGGGAGAGAGAGGAAGTGGGAGTGAGAGAGAGGGGGGAGGAGAGAGGAGGGGGAGAGAGTAGGAGGGAGGAGGAGGAGAGAGGGGGGGGATAGAGGAGAGCGGGGAGAGATGAGAGAGAGGGGGAGGGGGGAGAGGGGAGAGAGAGAGGGGGAGTGGAGAGGGGGAGGAGAAGAGAGTAGGGAGAGTGGAGGGGAGGAGGAGAGGGAGTGGGGAGGGGGGGAAGGGAGAGGAGAGGGGGGGAGGGGGAGGAGGAGGAGGGGGAGAGAGAGAGGAGAGGAGGAGGAGGGGGGGGAGAGAGAGAGAGAGGGGGAGAGGGTGAGAGGGGGAGAGAGAGAGAGATGGAGGGGAGGGAAAAAGGAGGAGTGAGAGAGAGAGAGGAGGAGGGAGGGAGAGGAGGAGGGAAGAGGGAGGGAGAGAGGGGGGGGAGGGGAGAGGGGGAGAGAGAGGGGGAGAGAGGGAGAGAGGGGAGGAGAGAGGGGGGGGGAGAGGAGAGAGGGGGGGAGAGGAGAGAGAGGGAGGGTAGGAGAGAGAGAGGAGAGGGGGAGGAGAGAGGGAGGGGAGGAGAGAGGGGGGGGGAGGAGGGAGGGGGAGGAGAGAGGGAGGGGAGGGAGGGAGAGGAGAGAGGGGGAGGGGGGGAGAGGGGGAGGGGAGGGAGGGAGAGGGAGGGGGGAGAGAGGAGGGGGAGTGAGAGAGGATGAGAGAGGGGGGAGAGAGAGGAGGGGGGGGGAGAGGAGGGAGAGGAGAGTGGGGAGGAGAGAGAGAGGGGGGGAGAGAGAGGGGGGGGGGGAGAGAGAGAGGGGGGGTGGAGAGGAGAAGAGAGAAGAGCAGGGGGGAGGGGGAGAGGGGGAGGAGAGGGGGGAGAGGGAGGAGGGAGAGAGGAGGGGGAGGGAGGGGGGGAGGGAGAGTGGAGAGGGGGGAGAGAGAGAGAGGGGAGAGTGGGGGAGAGAGGGGGGGTAGGGAGGGGGGGAGAGAGAGGAGGAGAGAGGGGGGAGAGGAGAGAGAGGGGGGAGAGAGGAGAGGGGGAGAGAGGAGGGAGGAGAGAGAGATGGAGGGGAGAGAGAGAGAGGGGAGGAGAGAGAGAGGGGAGAGGTGGGGAGAGAGAGAGAGGGGGGGAGAGAGAGAGAGGGGGGGAGAGAGAGAGGAGGGGAGAGGAGAGAGGGGGAGAGGGAGAGGTAGGGGGGAGAGGAGAGGAGGGGGGAGGGGGGAGAGAGGAGGGGGAGAGAGGAGAGAGGGAGAGAGAGGGGGAGAGGAGAGAGAGAGAGGGGGAGGGGAGGAGAGGAGAGGAGAGAGAGGGAGGGGAGGGGGAGAGAGAGGGGGGAGGAGGGGGAGAGAGGAGGGAGGGGGGAGAGAGAGAGAGAGAGGGGGGGAGGGAGGAGAGGGGGGAGGGGGGGGGAGAGGAGGAGAGGGAGAGAGGAGGGGGAGAGAGAGAGAGAGAGAGGGGGGAGTGAGAGAGAGAGGGGAGAGAGAGGGGAGTGAGAGGAGAGAGAGGAGGGAGGTGGAGAGAGAGAGAGAGAGGGGGGGAAGAGAGAGGAGGAGAAGGAGGAGGGAGAGGAGAGAGGGAGGGGGAGGAGAGGAGAGAGCGAGAGAGGGGAGGGAGGAGAGGAAGAGAGAGAGTGAGAGGGGAGGGAGAGAGGGGGGAGAGAGAGAGAGGAGAGAGGGAGGGGGGAGAGAGGGAGAGAGAGGGGAGGGGGAGAGGGAGAGAGAGAGAGGAGGGGGGGGAGGGGAGAGAGAGAGAGGGAGAGAGAGGGGGAGGAAGGGAGGGGGGGAGAGAGAGGGGAGGGAGGGAGGAGAGGGGGGAGGTGAGGGGGGGGGGAAGAGAGAGAGAGAGAGGAGAGGAGAGATGGGGGGGGAGAGAGAGGGGGGGGGGAGAGAGAGAGGGGGGGGAGGAGAGGGAGAGGAGAGGGGGGGAGGAGGAGAGGGGGAGAGAGGGAGGGGGGAGAGAGAGAGGGAGGGGGAGAGAGGAGGGAGAGAGAGAGAGGGGAGGGGGAGGGGGAGAGGGAGGGGGGGAGGGGGGAGAGGGAGGGGGAGAGGAGGGAGAGAGAGAGAGAGAGAGGAGAGAGAGGGGGGGGAGATGAGAGAGAGGAGGAGGGGGAGAAGAGGGGGGAGAGGGAGGGGGTGAGAGAGAGGAGAGGAGGGAGGAGGAGAGAGAGGGAGAGAGAGGGAGGGAGGAAGAGGGAGAGAGAGGGAGGGGAGGAGGAGAGATGGAGGGAGGGAGGGAGTGAGGGGAGAGAGAGAGGGGAGGGGAGGAGAGAGAGAGAGAGGGGGAGGGGGAGAAGGGAGAGGAGGGAGAGAGAGGGAGTGGGAGAGAGGAGAGGAGGGGAGAGAGAGAGGAGAGGGGAGTGGAGGAGAGGAGAGGAGGAGGGGAGGGAGGAGAGGAGAGAGGGGGGGAGGGAGAGAGGAGAGAGGGGGGAGAGGAGAGAGGGAGGGAGAGAGGGGGAGAGAGGGAGAGGGGGGGAGAGAGAGGAGAGAGAGAGGGGGAGGGGAGGGAGAGAGGGGGAGGGGGAGAGAGAGGGGGGGGGAGAGGAGGAGAGAGAGAGAGAGGGGAGAGGGGGAGGGGAGGAGAGAGAGGGGGAGAGAGAGGGAGAGGGGAGGGAGAGGAGGAGAGGGGGAGGGAGAGGAGAGGAGGAGAGAGGAGGAGAGGGGGGAGGAAGGGGAGAGAGGGGGGGGAGGAGGGAGAGAGAGAGGGGAGAGAGAGAGAGAGGGGGAGGGGAGAGAGAGGAGGAGAGAGGAGAGGGGGAGGAGAGAGAGAGGAGGGGGAGAGGAGAGAGAGGAGGGGGAGGGAGAGAGAGAGGAGGGAGATGAGAGAGGGGGGGAGGAGGGGGAGAGGGGAGGGAGAGGAGAGGAGGGGAGGGGAAGAGAGAGAGAGGGGGGGAGAGGAGAGAGAGGGGGAGAGAGAGAGAGAGAGGAGGGGGGGAGAGAGAGGAGGAGAGAGGGGAGAGGGAGAGGGAGGGAGGGGGAGAGGAGGAGGGAGAGGGAGGGGGAGGGGGAGGAGAGAGGAGGGAGGGGGGAGAGAGGGGAGGGGAGGGAGAGGAGGGGAGAGGAGAGGGGGGAGAGAGAGAGGAGGGGAGAGTGAGAGGGAGAGAGAGAGGGGGGAGGGAGAGAGAGGAGGGGGGGGAGGGAGGGGAGAGAGAGGGGGAGAGAGAGGGGAGGAGGAGGGGAGGGGGAGAGGAGAGGAGGGGGAGAGAGAAGAGGAGGGAGGGGGGAGAGGGGGGGGGAGGAGGAGGAGGAGAGGAGGGGGAGGGAGAGAGAGAGGAGAGGGGGGGAGGGAGAGAGAGAGGGAGAGGGGAGAGGGAGAGAGAGGAGGGGGAGAGAGAGAGAGAGGGGGAGGGGAGAGGGAGAGAGAGAGGGAGAGAGGGAGGAGAGAGAGGGGGAGAGGGGGAGAGAGAGGAGAGGGAGGGGGAGAGAGAAGAGAGAGAGAGGAGGAGGGGAGGGAGAGGGAGAGAGG